>JARQOC010000005.1:382379807-382410181 GCA_033576535.1 Allobates femoralis | reverse complement strand
CAATATCCTGTAGAATGTAAGCCCGTGAGGGTAGGGTCTCCCCTCTGTACCAGTCTGTCATTGTTAATTTGTTTACTGTGAACTATATCTATAATTTTGTATGTAACCCATTCTCATGTACAGCACCATAGAATTAATGGGGCTATATAAATAAATAATAATAATAATAATTTACTAATCGCTGAGGATCAAACTACTGGGACCATAGCCACCCCTGTAGTCTCATAGAGACTGTGGAGATGGAGCACTTCTTCGGATCGCTGGGCTCCAGTACTCGGATCTCCAGTAATCAGTAAGTTGTCCCATTATGATGTCCCTTGTATACCTTGATCAGGTCAATGTGGTGTTGATAATAACAATTACATGTTGTGTCCCCTACTTTTAAATACTAGTGACACGCCCCTCCAGGGCCTTAGGATACTCAGAACCGGGCTTTGAGGCTTCATCACAGGGATCACAGGGACCTAGAGCCGGCTCTGTGACCCTGGCGGTGTCATTAAAAGTTTGGTGTGGGTGGCACTCTCTCTTAGGAAAGGGCATCTGGCGTGGAGGGTTCATTCTGGGTAGGGATGACTGGACCTGGGGATACTTGTATTTTTACATGATGCCCACCCTCAGGTTGTGGCTATAGATGGCCGCCTCTGCACGACAGCTCTCCTAGGGGTCAATGGTAGGGAGGCAGCAATGTTCTTAAGCCCTCTATGGGTAGGGCTGACGCCTAAGACAGCTAGAGGTACCTGAATGAGTTGGTAGTCATGATTCTGGTACTTTTGACGCATTAAGAAAGTTCACAAACACAGCGGGTTGCAGTCTTTAGGACTTTACTCACAGACTTTGTGCAACAGCCCACAAAGCACTGGATTCTCGGAGGCAGGGATCCAGCTACTTCCAGATAGTAGGATGGTATGTAACCGACACCCCTTCTCTGTCCTTTCTCAGCCACTGTACACTGCGCTTGCCTCATTCGTCCTGCCTTGTGCCTCGCCACACTGAGCTCTGAGCCAGTGACTGTGGGCTTTTCTTAGGGGTAAACCTGCACTATCTTCCCCCTTAGCCCTATGGTTGCCACCTTTTCAGCAGATGTGCGCGGTTGTTGACCGTGTCACCTTGGAAGTACTACACAGTCTCTGGGTCGCTAGTTGAGTCTGGTATGTATTCTCCACTAGTCTTGGGGTTCCCGGTGCCCCTGTTATTCGGCCTGGTCCCTCCACTTGCCTGCACCTGACAATGGATTCGAGCCCCACGGGTGGATTGCTCACTTCCTGTGTCTTTAGTACCCTCTTTTGATCCTGGAGCCACCTAGGTGTTGTTTCTGCTCCTCAGTCTGGCCTTAGGATGATCTCCCACTTGCTCCAGTCCTCTGGACACTTAAGTTTTTTCTTTTTGTGACAGGCGTTCTTGCTCTAGCTTCCATCCAACTCGACCCTTATTGTTCAACGGTCTCTCCTCAGCTGTTCTACAACCTCTCCTTAGCTGGTCAACTCTCTCCTCAACTGTTCAACTTTCTCTCCTCCGTTCTAGATCTATACTGCTCTATTTATACCCCATGTCATGTGTCCCACGTCATCTACGTGTGTTCTCCCTGACCTCATTCCTTCCCAAGTGCTCCCTCTAACTACTTTCTCTCCACCCATCCCCACTACAATGTTTCCTAGTGTGTGATCTGGGTGTCCCAGTATTGGTCTGTACCCCTTTTACTTATGAGTGGGATACTACATCCTAACAGGGGTGCAGTACCTCTGTGGCGACTGGATCCGCAAGGGCGCCACACTAGTATATCTCAATGAATTAGAATATCATCAAAAAGTTTATTTATTTCAGTAATTCAATAGAAAAAGTGATATGTATATATTATATAGAGTCATTATAAATAGAGTTATCTTAGTCAAGTGATTTGTTTTCTGTTAATGTTGATGATTATGGCTTACAGCCAATGAAACCCAAAGGTCATTATTTTTTAAAATTAAAGTAGGGAGAATGAAGAGTTAAAAACCACGCTGCCGTATTCCACGAGATGAATATACTATTGATTTATTAGTCAATGTGTTTCAGGGCTCCCAGAAATGCCCTGAAACATGGCAATATTAGGCCCCTTTCACATCAGCGTTTTTTTAAATCGCGGCAGATGCGGTGAAAAAACCGCATCTGCCGCGATTACCGCATACCGGCTGCACTTGTGGCACGGTGCGGCACGGTTGCTGCAAGCCCCATACAATGTATAGGCGGGCTTGCGGCAGGTGCGGCAAGTGCGGTTTTTTCGCGGCCGCACCTGCCGCAAGTGCCAAAACCGCACTTGCCGCATCTGCCGCAAGCCCGCCTATACATTGTATGGGGCTTGCCGCAACCGTGCCGCAAGTGCAGCCGGTATGCGGTAATCGCGGCAGATGCGGTTTTTTCACCGCATCTGCCGCGATTTCAAATAAACGCTAGTGTGTGAAAGCACCCTTACATTGATTTTTGATGATATTCTAATTCATTGAGATGCACTAGTATATAAGATGCTGAAGTTGGTTTCTTATACATCTAGTTTCTTATTTGGGACTTAAGTTGCTTTCTTATTTGGCAATTATTTATTTTCTGTTTTTTACAGGTTTAACAAAAAAATAATAAATCACAACAGTAAAATACAAAGCAGTTAGGTGACCTGATGTGAATACTTTTAAAATCAACTAAAAATGTATAAAACCAGCACAAAAATTGGTATCAGAGAGGGCACCAAACTATTTTATTGAAAGGGTTAAATGACTTTGGGCCACTGATATCACAATGCAGACACACAGATAGTGATGCCCCACATCGAATTCAAGTCTGTCCATCCTGGCCCAAACAGGTTCTGTATAAATACAAAAAGGGGGGAGACAAGAGGCGCAATAGTGCCCTATCACTAGTGACACACTGAGTATATCAATAGGTGTACACTCACCTGGCCCAGTTGTGTGACTTCAACTGGTTTATAAGCATTCGGTTTAAAGCTGCTACAGGACCTCCACCAACCACTCGTACGTGGAAAAATGCTCCTGTATAGGGAAGATGGTGTGTCATGGCCCTCGCTGCTGCCTCAATGGAATCACAAGGATGGATGTCTCCAAGAAGTCACAAGGAAGGCAAGGTTCCAAAGTAATGATCTCCTTTATTCACCAACGCGTTTATACACCTATCCTGGCACCTTCATCAGGGTACAGCGATGTCGCTGCGTGTAACTCGGCCTTAATAGAAACAAGTGCTCCACTTCTGTATTTAATCACCCACTGCTGGTTTTAATCAGCCACTCCTGGTTTTGGCTACAAAAACTGCAAGAGCACTCATGTAAAACTGCGCAGCAAATACGCAGTGTGTGAACGCACCCTTATGGGATTAAACAACCCTGAGCCACTGATCTCACACCACCAACAAAATCTAAGAAAATTGACTATTTGCCAGTTTTGATGCCAGAACTGGCATCAAATCTGGGAGGCATCTCTATCAATGTAATGTTGGTGTGAGATCAGTGTCCCAAAGTCATTTAACTCCTTAAAAACACCAGTTACTTTTTCAAATCTGTCAAAATTTGTTATTCACTTTAATGCCAGCTCTGATGGTCTTAACCTGTTTGGGCCAGACTGAAGGGACCTAAGTGTGTCTGCATTGTGATATCAGTGGCCCAAAGTCATTTAACCCTTTCAATAATATACCTTGGTATACACTTTGATGTCCATTTTTGTGCCACTTTTATAATTGTTGTAGCTGCTTTTAATCAGAGTATTTGTTAGTGTGCAATAATGCACAATTTGTGCAGAAATAAACCAAACATTAGCAGTAATAAAATACGTTTTGAGCAGTAATAAAAGTTAAAAGTCAACTACATATACCATGCTGAAAGCAAAAGCCTTGAATTCATAGAAACTTGCATTGTATAAGTTACAGTTACAATTACCGAAAACAAGTACAACTAATGTAAACTATTGTGGCATAATTATGCAAAATTAAGCGACCTTTCACATTAGCAGATCTGGCAGATTTTGCCGCATCTACTTCGTAACAGCTCACTTGCGGCAAGCCCCATTCATTCTCTATGGGACTTGCGGTCAGGTGCGGCAAGTGAGGTTTTGCCAGATTCGGCAAATCTGGCACTTGTGGCAGCGCAAAAAAACACTGCTAGCAGCGGTTTTTGTACTTGTCGCAAGTGCCGCATCCGGCAAAACCGCACTTGCCGCACCCGACCGCAAGTCCCATAGAGAATGAATGGGGCTTGCTGCAAGTCGGGCTTTACACAGAAGATGTGGCAAAATCTGCCAGATCTGCCGCGAATTAGCCAAAACCCTGATGTGAAAGGTCCCTAACGCATAACAGCCATCAGTATCTTAGAATGTGTTTTTCTCTGTTTTTGTGGCGTTATCCTCCTGTGTTCTGTCTCTCTGACGTTTCTCAGAACAGCTGAATATGCTAGTGAAGTATCCTTGGTGTAAGGCCGGCTTCACGCCACGATTTTCTGGATCCGGGGCTGTCCAGTGTGAACCGGACAGCCCCGGATCCAATTTTGCCCCTATTGTATCCCTATGGGGCCGGATGGCAGTGATTTGCCATCAGGTTTGTGCTGTCCAGGAGGGTACGGCAGATTTAGTTTTTTTTGCCCTGGACACAAATCGGAGCTTGCAGAATTTTTTGTGTCCGGTGCAATTTGGCGCCCCCTAACATGGGAGTCTAAGGGCACCGGATCGCACCGGAACCGACAGAAAATCGTTCTGATTCCCGGACTCCGGGTGCTGAACAAGCGGCGGTTCTGACATTCAAGCCGCGCTCGTTCAGCACCTGGACAGCGCAGCTATAAGAGCTGCCAGCTGAAATTTCAGCACCTGGAGAGCTCCCCTTCAGACGCTATGCTGAAATTTCAGCGGTAGCCGTGCACAGGGAGGATTCCGGCATATTTGCCCTCCGGTTCTGTTTTGTCCGAGGCTGTCAGGTTCTGTCCGGTGCTTCCTGCAAAACATCGGATAAAACCTGACAGCAAATAAATGTGGTGTGAAGCCGGACTAACAGCTTCAGACGATTGCGGGCAGATCGTTCACACTTCCGGAGCCAGAACAGTACTGCTTTCTGAGGATTCCATTCAGCCAGAGGTGACATGTTATTGTGAACAAAGAAATAAAGGTTCTCACATTCAGTACTCGCTCTGGCACATTTTGTGCTCTACAAGGAGCTCACGCGCTGCTCCATATCAACACTGTGAGGCTTATCTACAAGAATACGACCAAAAACAGTTGATAGATTTCTGTAGTTCACTGATGACGCAAATTGTTTCACTTTTTCTGTGTGTTGCCGCAGAGGTCTATATTTTGCAAACCTTTAGGGTACGTTCATGAATCACCCAGGGTTGTATGGGGACTCGGGTATCTAGACCCTTCTGTAAATGGGATGTCACTGGTGGCTGGACCAGACCCGTGGCCTTGGTGATCGACTTTAAAGAGAAAAAGAAAATAATAAAGTATAAAGTTCTCATGACACCACCTGCAGATTCTGCTGATGGTCATCAGCGCCGCTTCAGACCTCTGGGGGAGATGGTACTGCAGATTGGTTGGAACAGCTCCCTGCAGGTGGAGGTGAGTCCCCGGGGCAGTATAGCTGCTGTGCTGGTTGTCGTAGTGCTTGATGTGGTAGCAGCTCTGTGAGCTAGCTTGCTGGAATAAGACACTGGAGGCTTAGGGACTCTGTACGGGTGTTTACTTGTCACTGTATAACACAGTTCAACAATGGGTTAACAGTCACATAGTTCTGGGTAGCTGGCCTAGGTAGTGGCTAATGAACTAGGTGTCTCTATGTGGCTTTGTTAGATGTCCCTCCTTACTACTCTTCCAGTCCTTGTTTGTGTGAAGCCTGGCTGGCTTGAAACCTGGCCTGGCCTCCTATACTTCTGTCACCTGTGTGTGGTAGTGGGATACCTTCGATGGCTTACCGCTATGTCTCTTCTGGCGGTGCCTAGCTCCCTTATTGGTGGCTACACAGATGCACGGGAGACTGAAGTCTCCATGGTGAACCAGTATTCTCTGCTGGGCTTGGAGCTCTCCTGCAGACTTGGACTCCGGTGTCCGGTGTGCTTTCTGGGGTTCAGATGGCTCCTCGGTCCCCAAATTGCTGCTCTTCCCTGGAAGACCCCTTTTCTCACTCAGGACTTCCTTTCCTTCTTCTCCTCAGATGTTCACTGCCTCTAACTTCCTCAACTTGCCCCAACTGTCTAAGCACATGAAATATGCCATTGCCAGAGACATGTTACTCCAACAGGTTCAAATGAACCTAAAGGAACTGCTGCCTCATGCAGCTTTACGGTTGCACAAACCGCACCTACAGGGGGAGACACCATTGCCTTCTATAGGGGAAAAGTGTCGAACCCCAGGATCTGGGGTACTCGGGTATCAGGCTCGGTGGCTGTTTGGGGATGTCACGGGTGGCAGCGCCTGAGCCCGTGGCCTGGGTGACACTTCAATAGAGGGGTTATTTACAGGGGATAAGAGTTTGTCATGTGACACCACCTGTAGTACCTGGTGATGGGTCACCAGCGCCGCCACAGTCCTCCGGAGGTAGATGGTAGTGCGGCTGAGATGGCAAAGCTCCCTACAGGTAGAGCTGGTCCTCCGGGGCAGCGTTCCTGAAAACAAGCAGGTTGATGGAGAAAACCACATACAGGCAATATCCCTGAGGAAGGTGCCAGGAAGGGCGCCGTAACGTGTAGGAAGGATTAAAGAAGTATACTGCTACAACATCTTGCATCCCAGGTGGTCTTGTGGACTCAGCAGCGCGGACCGTGGTACACCTTGCTTCCCATATTTTCTGACATACAGGCAAAGTCATTTTCTCCCGGGTACTTTACTGTCAACTTGTAGCAGCATCACACAAAGTTCACAGTTCAGCAAGATGTTATAATAACAGGTAGCTCTACGGGTGGCTGCAAGTGGATCCCAGGTGGTATGGTGGAACCCGTGGTGTACCTTAGTTGACAAACCCGTGTCCTTTCTTCCCCTCTAGGATGGGCCTATACCCAATGGCTCCGTGTAGGTAGTACTGGGTAGTGCTCTCCCTCGTGGTCAGGAAGCAGGCAGACCGCTCCGTCTGGCAGGGTGCTGTGGTGATATACGGACCACAGCAGCCGGTTGCTGACTGCAAAGATGGACTTTGGCCGGATCCTCCGGCCCGGCGTTCCCGTGGTGGACTGGAGAATCCCCTGGAGTATGGTCGCTCCACTCTGGGGTTCACCCTTTCTCTCTAGGCCCTTGACTCTGCTCGTCGGGCGCCCTCTTTCAGGATCTCCTCAAGATCCCTTCTTCTTCCCTCCGGATCAGCTTGAAACCGTCCGGGTAACCTTCCTCCTCGTTCCATACTCTTTCCAACTTTCCTCCTTTTCCGACCCCTCCCTCTCTCGCCCACTAGAGAGAGACTATTTTTTCTCCTAGTTTGCCATTCTGCTGAAGACTAAAGACCTCCTTTGTCCCCCTAGAGGTGAATATCTCCCCTCCCGGGTAACCTTCCAATGCTCAGCCAATGTGGGAGTGCTGGGAATGGGTCCCACCCACTATCCTAGGGTCCACTTGCAGCTGGGGAATTTACACCTCTTTTACGGGTGCAATACCCCTCTGTGACGTCTGACTACATGGGGCGCCACCAAAGGTCATGGTAAAAATCTTCCGCCGATCAGGACCATGGGATGCAAACTGGGAAGGGCCTTACCAGGTCCTTGAAGTAATAGGCGACACCATGCTAAGGGTACAGAGGCCGATGACACCAAAAATAGATCCTCTAGGCTGTCAAGAATACTTTTGGATCCACATCGACCGATCAAAGGCCACCCGAGCCTCACCAACTCAATCATAGTTGCACAAGTAGAGTTGAGTGAAAGGGGGGGTTGGTAGGTCGAAGGTAGCTCCCTAAGAAACATTGCAAATATAGTATACATGAATCTAGTATAGCAGATATACATAAAACCACTATTATCATTCAACAGGTCACTGGACGTCGGGCCACAATGATACCAAGTGGCTAGAGAAGTAGGGAATACCTGAACACCTCCAGTTTGTTACGCTAGTGGTAAGCATGATGATGGCAGGATCAGCATCTTCAGGGAATGGTTGGGAACCTAATAATGGTACAAACATGTCACTTTTGGGACCAGGTCCTTTAATGGTAGAATGCCTAGAAGGTAAAATCCGAGAACCGTACAGTAATTTTACCTTCATTAGGGTGTCACACAGCATTATACCCCTGTAGAGAATGTGTTTGCCATACAACATGACTTACATACCCTCTGTCTCAAGGAGTTCCAACATTTTGAAGACTCAGAGCCAAAACCCATCATGTCTTTGAGACGGATGAACAGGGACCCCCACTTGCACCCCTACAACAAAGTGGAAGCCAACACCACTTCGGTGTTGTGTACTAAAGAAGGCATTCAGAGTCCTGAAGATGTTACTGGAGCAGAGTATAGCGGGTGGTATATCTTACAGGCTACCTTCACTAGGAAGGATAGTCAAGATGGGTTGAGGGTAAGGACGTACTTTGATAGACCCGTACCTGTAAAAGGCACTCTTAACGCATATTGTATGTTGAGGGATTTCCAGATGACCATCACCAGGGAATCCAAATATCCCAAGGACATGTGTCCACAGACTATCTATGGACTAGTGTATTGATGTTAAAGTTAAACTGCAGTAACTCTGGCTAGACATTATGGAATGATCAGAGTGGTCCGGTGAAATTGGAGGGCTTATACCAAGCAACAGTTTTAAAGGTACGGACCGATGCCAAGGATCTGAGGTATGGTCAAGTAGAAGGGTTGCCATTCATACAATCTTTCATGATTACGATAATGAGAGAAGTCTGTGTATCGGAGGTGACGGGATACTATTTCATCACCTATGCCCACTGGGAACCGGATACACAGATGGTAAAATTGGATAGTAATCCCTGGAGGTGGGACTTAGTATGCAATGGGGTAGACACCCCAACTGTGGATGTATGGATGGATGGCGCCCCTATGACTGAGAAATACTGAAGCAGATATGTATATTCTAACTGGAAAAACCCCAGAGGCAGGGACATTAACTTTGATATCAATATAAACGGTCCATTGAAGTGGCCTTTTTGTGAGGCGGTGGACGAAGGGTGCTGGTCATTTACACAGTGGGTCTATCGGTCCAAGTCTAAACCGATAGGAAACCTAGCATTACAGGTGGGAGATAGAGATCAGTGGTACCAGTTCACTGGTAGAGGACAAGTATGTGTGACAGTGGTAAGGATCTCATATGAGGCTGAAGGTCTCAAACCAGTCAAACCGCACCTGGATTCTTGCAATGTTTCTACCCACCAATTGGCAGATCCCATAGCTCCTCAACTGTCATCCCCATGGAAGATCATCACAGGAACTAAATTCGTCCTATATACATGGCGAATTTTCGTCGATGACTTCAGAGTAGATCACTGGGATCACAGATGTGAGGAGTTTGTCAGGAACCAAATTGACATGATGAGAGGATGGGTAGAGGCGGAGCAAGAAGAGAGAAAAGATGATCCCCGACACAGGAAATTCAGGAGGAGGTGAGACTTGATAGAGATGGGAATTAGTGTAGGTGCATTGGGAGTAGGTGCCTTGAAGACTATGGATATGGAAGTCCTGAGAGGTAAGCTCGGCGACATTGCGCAACATGCTGGGGAAGGGTTCAGAACTCAGCTTGATGGAAACCATGTCTTAGAGGGTTTGCAGCATTCACACATTGATGCCACTACCCCTCTATCTTCGTCTCTACGAAAGAAGTTTAGAAGGTTAGTTGCAGGTCTAGTAGAAGTGCAAGACAGAGTTCAGTTTGCCCTAGCATGTACGTAGGTCCAAAGTGAACTCTCTGACAACCTAAAGCATATAGTGTCCTCTCTGTACAAGGGCCACTTACCATTCAACCTCCTACAAAGAGTAAGTTCCCTAATCTCCCCGTTTGCAGCCAACCATACAAACTGGTGGCTGGTTCAATGCCATGGGTGCCATAATCTCACCTGCACTGCGTCTTCTTTGGCACCTGTAGCTGGTAATATCAAAAAGGGGTACAGTGCAATTAATATAGGAATTGTTGTTAACAATCAGACGGTGCTTCATCCACAGTTCGCCTCAGACATCCTAACCTATAAGCAAGGCCATCCTTATCTGTTTGATACAGAGGGATGTTGGAGGAAAGAGGATGCTATACTCTGTCAAGGGAGTCAAGATAGGGTGCTTAGGCACCAGTGTTGGGGCTCTGAGGAGTCATTTGAGATGAAGATGAACCCAATACCCTCCTCTCACCTGAAATATTTGGGTCAAGGGTATTGGTGTTGGTACCAAGGGAAAAATGTTACGTATTCTTTATATGGCACTAATTGCACCGAAAGAGGCATACTCCTCCCAGGAGCTTATTGTAGCCTTAGTCCTGTTTTAGGTTTAGATGTCGCAGATCAGCAGGGAAGGATCCCGATAACACCGGAGAAGAGACTCGACATTCGCCCTGACACTCCTGTGAGGCTGCAAAAGATTCCTCTTGGTTTTGGTCAAGAGCTCAAGCGTCTCTTGTTAGATTTCAGTGAAGAAGACAACATACTCCGAGATCTTCATGAGGCTGAGAATCAAGCCACTATTCAGCTTGAGCACAAGCCAAGCACAAGACCAAGATAATAAGGATTACCAATGCCTTAGATACCGACTCTAAGGTGTCCTGGTGGGAAAGTTTATTTGGCTGTAGTCCGACAGCTACATCGTTTTTTAACTTCATTATCCACCCTGTGATTGTTCTTCTGGTCCTTGTTCTTGTTATGTACATTGGACTGTGCCTAGTTTGCCGGAGAGTAAAGAGACTTGCCCACCAGATACAAGAGAACCAGGCAGAACGTCACCAATTTAACCGCCGAAGAAGGTTCAGGAATTGGCATTAAAAGTCCTGGAATCTTGCGATTATGTTTGGTATGAATGTTTAGGACATTACATCAACTCAGTCCTGTATCCTCACAGCATTGAATATATTGGTTAGTTTTTACTTTGATTTATGTGTATGGGATGATGGCGGGAGATATAGTACATACTGTTTAATTTTTACATTGGTATAGATGTGTTTGGTAAGGGAGGGACATAGACTTGTTTGTGTTGAAGAAAGAGTAATGTTCTATAGGGACAGGCCCCATCATCATCTAAGGTATCTACCACTTCAACCCTTGAGTTGTTAACGTTCATAAGGGATGGATTGAAGGTCGGTTGGACTGTGTTCCTCTCACAGTCAACTTAGGTATGCTGATAACATCCATACCCAATAAACTCTGACCTGCCTAGTAGAGATTCAACTATCTATCCATAGAAGAACCACATTGACGATAGATGCTTCAATCAAGCTTTGTAGGAAAAAGTCTCTGTTGAAAGTCGTGCCTCTGCTAAGAAGAATGCCATCCCCTGGTTGATCTAATCCCAAGAAGGAGGTGCTCCAAGAAACCACCTGGTGAGGCCCAGCTACAGATTGTGAACCCCCTGCAGTCCCTACACACCAGACATTAAAAAAAAAAAAAAACTGGTAGGGAGAGGGGCAAACACCGGAAACTCTGTGGGCCGATCAAGAGAAGAAAGTGCAGCTACTCCAGAGTCTAAGCAGTCAAGCTTGGAGGAAGACTACTTTGGGAAAGACGTGTATCTCTTGATTGACCATGACAGGTACAGCCACTCCAGCCAGAGTCTAAGCAGTGAAGCTTGGAAGAAGACTACTTGGGGCTAGGTGTGTATCTCGAGATTGGCAACGACAAGATCAGAAGTGTACTGACAAATAAAGAACTTTATTCTTGAACCAAAGAGACCAAGAAGATTCTGAAAGATGAATATGGTGTAATCTGTGGATGGAGACACTGGATTACGGCAAAAGCCAGGGAAGAGGTGATGGCAATGGGTGATATCTAGATACCTAAGTGGAAAATTGTACTTCATTCTATCCTGAACAGTTATTGGTGATAGGATTTAGTAGGCAAATATATCCCACACTTCCCACAAGTTTTATTGTCGTATTTTCCGACAAGAGGAGGAATGTTGAGGGGGAAGTGATGGCATAATTAATAATTAATATGACACATAAATATATCTCTCTCTTTGTGGGTATGTATATGTATATATATATTTATGCCCACATTGGTGTAATAGGCCCTTCATATCCCTCCCATTAGACAGGCAGCTAGTATAGCATTGACCAGTTCAGCTATATCTGATGGAAATCTGTTCATCTCCTGACATGGTTAATTACCATATCAGAAGAGGTCCATTCTTGCATTTCAGCACGGGAAACCATCAGATAAGGGTGCTTTCACATTACGATATTTTTCCTGTCCGTGGGATCCTACATTCTGTAGGATCCCACGGACAGGAACGGACACCACAGGGGGTGACCTATTTCTGTGTCCGGGTCCGTGATATACATTGCTGAAGTGAAATTTAAGTAAAATCAAGTGTTAAAAATAAAAAGAATCAATCCTCACCTGTCCTGCGATCCGGCGCCGTCGGCATCTAGCTCCGGATGCTGAAAGGACCTGGCTGGGCAGGGCTACCCGCTCATCATCATCGGTCACATGACCAGTTACCGCGGTAACTGGTTATGTGACTGTGACGTCAGGCCAGGTCCTGTACATCCAGAGATGCCGACGGCGATGGATCGCTGGACAGGTGAGGATTGATTTTTTTTATTTTTAACACTTGATTTTACTTAAATTTCAATTACGCAATGTATATATACATTGCGGAAGTGGAATTAGCTGGAGAGGAGCAGTTTTAGTGTACTGAGCATGCTCAGTACACTAAAATCGGGTCCGAGAAAACATCGGATGCTTTCTCGGACCCGATTTTAGTGTACTGAGCATGCTCAGTACACTAAAACTGCTCCTCTCCAGCTAATTCCACTTCCGCAATGTATATGTTATGGGCCACGGATCATGTCGGATCTGATTCGGTCCGATTTGATCCGCTGTGCCCAAAATCGGAGCAGTCTCTGATTTTGGGTACAGGAAAAAATCAGACCAAAACGGATCTGACAAAAATTGAATGCCAGTAAGGATGCCGATCCATGCCCATATGCTAAAATGGGAGCCACAGATCCCATAAAATCATAATGTGAAAGCACCCTAACACTTCTGGAGACATGCTTCATTTAAATATCAAAGACCTACAGGCTGCTGGCACAAAGGATTATACTGACCCTTTCTTCTAACAAACTACAGCAGCCAAGATGTCTAAGGTGATAGGTGTAGACATCACTAAGGTATCTCTAAGAAGTATTATTTCCATTGTTTGTCAATCTATAGTGTCAGGAGCCATTTTCTAGGCTTTAGGTCATTCCAAAAGAGTGCATGGTGAGCGTACACCCTTACCCCCTCAGAAGTGCACAGATGAGGAGGTGTGTCTGTCACGTGCACAGCTGAGGGACAGGTTAGAATGCACTCTGAGAGACAGAAGCTCGCTCTTCCTACCTTGGACATGGAATAGGACCATGAACACCTGGCCTTAAGTATCACCCGCATATCTCATCTGTATCTTCCCTGTAACTTTTAATTCTCTATCTCTTTCTACTATACACTCTCTCTCTCTCATAATATTACTAACCCCTGTATTGCTGTCTATGTTCAGGGATAGTTAGGGGCAGGTGAGTGGATGTAATGAATCAATATAGTGTGCATGTATGGTTAGATAACGTGAGTGGGGTATAATTGCTAGTAACTGTGGGTGTTTTACATATTGTAACAGTAATGGTACCTTTACACGCCACCACCGAAAGGTAGAAACCACCAGGTATCGGACACAATTGTTCCTTTCACCTTGAAAAGACCGCGAAGTGGCGGCGTGTAATTCAGGAAGTTCCTTCCTGTGCCTTTGGATACCTGTGTTTCAGCCGTGCTCAAAAACAAGAAGGTTTAATCCCTATGGTAGCAGCGTGTAAATCAGGGAAGGTATTCCACAGAAGGTAACCCGCGGCACCCGTCGGCACTTCCGGGGAACGAAAATACCTTCTGTGAAGCACCTTGTGGCGGTGTGTAAATGCGGCATCAGGCACCGTTAGGAACCGTTGAAAACGCACACGTGCACGTGCAGTGTCTGCCTGTTGCTGCCCTCGGTGGCGGCGTGTAAAGGTACCATTATTGTATTGTGTATTAGTTATTGTATATCGTGCTATCTAGAATATATATATTATTGTTGTAGACTTTTTGGGTGTGTTTAATAAATATTCATTTATTAGAACAGACTTGTTTTCATTAAGTCGTCGGTATATACATATACTGTATATATATATAGTTAATCAGCATAGGAACAGAAAGCGATAAGGAAGGGAAGATTCTGGAAATCGGTGATTGTAGTCATAACTGACAATAATAACCGATAAACAGAACCAGCCCTACAACACGTCCTCACACTGCTTGCCCTGAACTCCTCCCACTGGGGCTGGGGCTCCTAGTAGAGGATTTAACCCTGTAGTCCCTAAGGGTGTGTGGATGCGAGGAATAAGCCACATATTAACCTCCCCATTCACTGACCACAGGGATACCACGCACGCTGGTCAGGGTGCAATATCCCTTAGTGGCACTTCGACCAGTAGGGCGCCAGATTCACACTGGAGAAAAGTGGTGCAGATTTTTTGAGACAAAAGTATGCACCTTCAGACAAAATACACACCAAAAAGATGTCATGTGCATGATGTGTTGAGTATGCGTGCATGAGTATTTGGTGCAGGACGGTGCAGATTTTTGTTCTGTGTGTCATTTCATGTTACTGACACCTTAGAAACAGGGCTTGTGCCCTATATTAATGTGTGTAAATGTGATTAAAATTTATTGTATTGTATATAAATTAAGGGGTCCTGGTGAGGGGCTACATGATTGTGTAAAAACTAATACGTTATTATTAACACTCTTTGATGTCCCATCGGCTTTTGCAGCCAGAGCGGGGACTTCTCTGCTTCTGCTACACAATTTGCGTAGGAATGCTAGCTATGCCTATTCTAAAAGTTCTGTATGCACTAAACTGTCAGAATCGGTGTAGATATCATAATATCTACGCTGCTTTTAACAGTTCAGTGTGTAGAGAACTTTCAGAATAAGCATAGCTTGTGCACCTATGCAAATTGTGTAGAAGAAGCAGAGAAGTGCCCGCTCTGGCTGCAAAAGCTGATGGGACATCAAAGAGTGTTAATAATAACGTATTAGTTTTTACACAATCATGTAGCCCCTCACCCGGTCCCCTCAATTTATATACATACTCCAAATAAATTTTAATCACATTTACACACATTAATTTAGGGATCAAGTCCTGTTTCTGAGGCAGGTTCGGGGAATTGGTTTATTTAGTGCGGGAAAACCTGCAACAAGAATTGACATGCTGCAGATTTTCCCGCACTAAAATACGCAGCAGATCTGCTGTGTATTTTAGTGGCACCATGCAGACAGGAATTAGCAAAATCCATACACTTTGCTGGGAAAACACGCTGCTGCATATTTGGTGCATATTTGCTGCACATACACAGCGGGTCCACACCAAATACGCAGTAAAATACGCATCGTGCGAATGGGTCCTTAAGATCTCGATACTCAAGGTCTATTTCTGATAGATCAATGGTATTAAATATAGCCTTTATGTCTGCATCCTTGTACAGATCGCAAAATGACTTCACAATATCAATCATCTTTTCATCTAATGAAAACGTATAGAGAAAGTGACTTTGCAGTAATAAACTAAGTAAAATATATATTCTTTATTAAATTAATTCCAGAAAAACATATTAAAAATTGGGGATACAGCAATGAAATAAATCCCTCTGATAATATTTCCTACCCAACACATAAGGACATGTGGCGCCCCACTGGGCAGTGCGCCATGAAGTGGTACTGCACCCTGAACAGCGTGTGCGGTATCCCTGTGGACAGTGAAGGGGGAGGTTTGTATGTGGCTTTCATCATGCATCCACACACCTAGCTCAGGGTGCCAATTGATTAAACCTGCAAACGTGAGATAAATGCGCATAGGGTCTTATCCTTTTTTTTAAGGTTATATCGGTGTAAATTGTGAACTGCTCACCTGATTCAGTTGTGTCACCCACAACCAGTATAATCGCCTGTAAGATGGCTTATAAGATGGCTGCTGCAGGGCCGCACCTTCACGATAAACGTGGAAACAGGAATGCTGTAATAGGAACAAATGTCGAAATGCCCGCGCTGCCAAACGGAAAACGAAGAGTTAACTGGGCAGATTTTTCTTTATTTCATCCTACGCGTTTCGGAGCATCTATCCTAGCTCCTTCCTCAGGGAACAACAAGAGCACAATGGAAACAATCTTATTTAAACCAAAAAAGGCGCCAAGAAAGAAGTGACAGCCCCTGTGCTGTGACGTCAGTAATAGGGAGGATAACAATGTGACATCACAGTGTTTGTAAACATTCCATCGTAAAAACTGTCAAAGAACACAAACAATTCCATACAACTGTTCATAAGTCGATTTGCTGCTCCTTTTCAAGTCAAATAAGACCGCTTAAAAACTTTACTATAAAGGGAAAAAAATAAAGAAAAAAGAGAAAAAGAAGAGAAAAAGGAAAAAAGTAGAAGAGATGAGCTGGATTCAAACTCGCAAGACATAATATATATTGTTCTGATTAACTTATAATATAGTTAGTTTATCTAGTTGTGCTATATAATCTGATGAAATTCACCATCAGAAATATGTGTGTTCGCAGGGAGAAAAAATTTCCGTGCAGGATAGTGTTAATAAATTTGAGGAATTTAACTTATAAACAAATCCTATAACATATACAAATGTATGAAGGTGCTCATAAAAAATGGATTATATTATACTATAGAATATACCATATTTTTTTGTGTGTGATTATATATAAGAATCTATTTGGGAAAAAAAATATACATATTGGTGCATATATATAAAATATAAAATAAATATTGGTTCAGGAACATTAATAAAAAACTGATAAAAAAACTTTTAATAAGAGCTGAAAGAAGTAAAGTGGACTGTTTAAAAGGTTATTTAGAATGATTATTTGGTTTGTTTTTCTGTAGACCTAATAATAATAATAAGAATGTGCCAAAAGGGAAATGTAGGAAGAAAATATTTTTGAGTAAAAATGCCTTGTTAAAATATCTTATTTAAAATATACTATTTTTATTTGTAATATATCCTCAAATTTTATTAATTTTATTAAAAAATAGCAGAAACATAAATTTTAGTAGAAAAATCTGAAAGTGGGAAATGTAAGAATAAAAATATTTCATTATTTATAATATTATAATTAAAAAGGATATATAAACATATCTAGAATGAATGAATGAATTTCTTCCTATATGTTTGCTGTATAAATGATATTCCTGTTAAGAGTCACTAGATGGCGCCAAAGGAATGACTGAGTCCAGATTGGATTGTGTTGCCATCGTTCAGTGTCTGTTACAATGTTGCTACTTCAAAGCTGATTGTGGTTAACAGCCTTGTGTGGCGTGTGCCTCCAATTAAGCTCTAAAGGTGGGTTTACACGTCGCGATATCGGCGTCCAACTCCGACCCAATTCCGACCAAAAGTCACGTGGTTCGGGAGTTGGATCCGATATCGTTCGCGCGTTGTACGGTTTGAACGTACAATGCGATGCTGGAACGATGCCAAAACGATATCGGGGTTGAATGAGCGTGCTATTCAACCGCCCGATATCGGATGGCCGTTGTAGGCGCATCGCCCCGTGTGACAGCCCAACTACGATGTGTACTGCCACTTCACCTATTCACTCCCATATTAAATGGTCGTTCCTGGGTTGGGGGGCGTACACATCGTCGGGACGTTGTATCCCGATATCGCGCTGTCTAAACCGGTGATGCATGACGGGAAAAGGCGCCAAAAGCGCGCTCCCGCGTCGTTGGCTCCGATATCGGGTCGATATCGGGACGTGTAAACCCACCATAAAAGTCCATCTAAAGAGACTTCAAAGAGTCAGAGCAACACAGGTTCGGCTCCTCAGCAGTGTATGAGTATAATTTCATCCAAACTATTAGTAAAAAAGGGGAGAATGATAAGCGTGGTGACATCTATTTAGTGTTATATATTAAATAAGAGCGTGGCAGGCGTGTGCCTAGGATTAAGATGTTGTTACTTTATCTATTAGTTAGCGTGCCTCTAATTAATCTGTTAAAAGTTAAATTGTGATGGTAGAATGGGTAAAAGAAAAATTAAGTGAGTAACAAGTGTATATAAAGCTCTGTTTAGGGTGAATTAGGGAGAAATAAAGAAAAAGAACATAATGTATTTATAATGGTGAAGTGAAAATATATATAGTTAGATAAAAGCTAGGAAATTTAGAATATACATAGAAATAAAAATATATATTAAAAATAAACAATTTGTGAATTACCTTATGGGTGTTTGATAAAAATGAGTCAATACAATATAAATATAAAGTGCTTCCAATAAAAACATGATCATATATTCACAGAACTATAAGAACACCTATAAAAACCTTATAAAAAAACTATAAAAACAAGCTTAGCTGAGTTGAATTCTTTTAGGGACAGAATGAAGAACGTGGAAGATACAATTGATATATATTATAACAATGGTTTTTAGGAGATAATTTCTGATATAATATTTAGTCCTCTGGGGGCAAGTGTATTCATCTTATATATCCAGTACTTCTCTCTCTTGCTGAGGGCACCCAGTCTATTAGCGGTGTTCTCAGGAATATGATCTATAGCTGTAACTTTCAGTTCCCCATAATTTCTATTATGTTGTACATCAAAATGATTAGACACTCCATGTTGTTTAAAACCCTTTCTGATATTGGATCTATGCTTATTGATCCTATTATGGAGCTCTTGTGTTGTACGGCCAATATACTGTAGGTTACAAGGACACTCTAATAAATATATAACAAATTTTGTGTTGCAATCTATTTTGTGCAATATCTGAAATTTTTCACCAGTGGATTTGGAGATAAATTCTTTAGTTGGTGTCATCATTTTGCAACATAGACAACGCTTCTTACCACAACGGTTGGTACCTCTATTTGTTTGATCTGAATTTATTTGTTGTTTGTGGGAAGGTGTTCTCAATCTACTGGGAGCAACAATACTTTTAATTGTGGGGGCCCTTCTGAAAAGTAATTCCTGGACAATCTGGCAGTATTTTGCCCAAAATTGGGTCATTCATCAATATAGGCCAGTGTTTGCTCAAAATATTCTTTATATCTCTATGTTTTTATTAAAAGTAGTTATAAGATTAAAATTTGAAGGGGTACCTTCTAATCTTGCATTTTTTACTTTCTTTTTCAAGAGGGACTCCTGTGAAATTTTACTACTCTCTTTAAAAGCATTTTCTATTAGTTTAGTGGGATATTCTTGTATCTTGAATCTTTTTTTCAGAATTTCTGATTGTTCTATAAAATTGTCTTTATGGGAACAATTTTTCCTTATTCTTTTGAATTGGTTGACAGGGATGTTCCTTAGCCACTTATTATAGTGTCCACTTGTGAAATGGACATAACTATTTCTATCCACACGTTTAAAAAAGGTTTTTGTTAATATTTGATCATTTTCTCTATAAATTGTTAAATCAAGGAAATCAATAGTGGTCCTATGTGAATGAGGTTCAAATTTAAGACCCCACAAATTGTTATACAAAACATGCAAAAACTCCTCAGAGTCACTCAAATCATCATCCCATATGATAAATATATCATCTATGAACCTTTTAAACAATATCAGTCCCTTATTGTGTGAATTGTCATATACATGAATGTGTTACCACCCTGGGTTCTGCCGCCCGTGCCCCCCGACCTGCTGCCCTTACTCCTTCGGCTCCTATCGCCTCTGTACAGCCTCCAAGTTCCCGGGTGTCGTCCGTCCGCCGACGGCTCAGGCAGCCGCCGCCCGCGGGTCGGTTGGGTAGCAACTTCCTTACCGTATGCCCCCGGGTACGCGCACTTGTCCCCAGCCGCAGGGGTCCAGCACCCTCTGCCTGAGCAACACTGCTCCTCTCACTTCCGGTACCACTGCTTGTGCACATGAAACTGTCTCCTAATCAGTTTCTGCTGGAGAGTGCAGGGAGCTTGCTCCTCCCCTCAGCCAATCACCAGGTCTCTGTGTCCTTCCAATCAGGACTGCCCTGTTCTGATATAAACCTCCTGTTTCCAATCAGTCGGGGCCAGGGCAACCCTTCTCCCTAGTGGAGCTGCCATATCTGGTCTGGTCAGGTCGCTCCTTGTTTGGGCCGTTGCCTGATCTCTCTTGTTGCTTCCTACAGATTCCTGCCCTGCCGGCTCTGGATCGCCTCGTGTTCCTGGATCCCCTGTGGTTCTGGATCCTCCGTGTTCCTGGTTGGTTTCCTGGATCCCCCTGTGGTTCTGGATCCCCCGTGTTCCTGGCTGGTTTCCTGGATCCCCCTGTGTTCCTGGATTCCCCCTGTGTTCCTGGATCTCCCTGTGTTCCTGGATTCCCCCTGTGTTCCTGGATTCCCCCTGTGTTCCTGGATCTCCCCGTGTTCCTGGATTCCCCTGTATTCCTGGTTTCCCGTGTTCCTGGTCCTCTGTGTTTCCGTTTCTTATTGTATACCCGGTTACTGTTTTGTTACCACGTCGCCTGGGGTCGGTTGAACACTCGTGTCCGCTGCATTGGCCCCTCCGAGGTTGGTACCGGCGGGACCCCTGTATAGGGGTTAAGCGCTCCGGGGCCTCCTTCGGTGGGTTTCCAGTGCTGTGACCTTGTGGCCCTCCCCAGGGGCGTGGGGTCTTGTGTTGTTGTTAATAAACCAGTTGACTCTACGGTACTTGTCCGTCTCTCTATCACCCGGTATCAGCATCCGCTTTACGCGGTCCAGTGGGTCCACACATAGGGTTCGTCAGTAGGACGTGACAGAATGTTTTCAAAAACACCCATAAACAAATTTGCATATCCACATGCCACCTTCGACCCATCGCGGTTCCTTTTACTTGGTGGTAGAACTGTCCCAAGAAAGTAAAAAAGTAATTGTTTAGAATGAAATCGAGACCATCCTTGATGAAATTCTTCTGTTTCAAGGGGATCCTGCTGTCATTTTCTAGTACATTTTCCACACACATGATTCCAATTTCATGATCTATATTCGTGTAAAGAGACGCCACGTCCAAAGTTATGAATTTATAGGAGTCCTTCCATTTAATTTCTTTCAGGATGTTGATCAAATGGGTTGAATCCCTAATGTAACTATCAAGTAGTATGACATGATCTTGCAGTATTCTATCAATATAACTAGCCAGATTGCTACTTAAAGAGCCAATACCCGAATTGATGGGTCTCCCTGGTGGGTTTCTCAGATTTTTATGTATTTTAGGTAGATGGTATAGAAAAGGTATAGTTGGATTCTTATTGGTCAAATACTTCTTCTCTTTTTCATTGATGGTGCCCTCAGTGAATGAATTTTTGATAAACATATTAAAAGTCTTGATAAGTGTTGGATATGGGTCAGTATCAACCTTCTTATAATATGTGGTATCTGACAGTATATTCATTGCTTCATTCACATAGTCATTATAATTCTGAATCACTATGCCTCCTCCTTTATCTGCACATCTTATCACTATATCCCTATTTTTTGTAAATTTGTCAAAGCCTTCCTTTCTTCTTTTGTTATGTTATCACTTGGTTTGGTTCTGATCTTATTAACCTCCCTAGCGTTATTCCCGAGCCTGACTCGGGGTTAACATTCACTACCAGAATCGTTAACCCCGAGTCAGGCTCGGGCTTACCCGCGTTCGCGGCAGATGCGGTAAAAAAAACGCATCTGCCGCACTTGCCGCATAGCTGCCGCACTTGCCGCACTTGCGGCGCGGTTGCGGCACGGTTGCGGTAATCTGCTTAGTAAAGGGAACCTAAGTGACATACACTTACATGCCTGCGTTCTTCTGGGGGTCTCCCTGTGTGTGCTGGGACTTGTGGGCTGTGCCCATCATGGCTGCTCTCCCCCTCCCTTATGCACGGCCCCTCTCAGCCTGCTATTGTGATGTGAGGCTGATCGCGTCATAAAGGGGCGGGGCTACCGGGATGCCGCGATTGAGCCCCGCCCCTTTATGACGCGATCAGCCTCACATCACAATAGCAGGCTGAGAGGGGCCGTGCATAAGGGAGGGGGAGAGCAGCCATGATGGGCACAGCCCACAAGTCCCAGCACACACAGGGAGACCCCCAGAAGAACGCAGGCATGTAAGTGTATGTCACTTAGGTTCCCTTTACTAAGCAGATTACCGCAACCGCGCCGCAACCGCGCCGCAAGTGCGGCAAGTGCGGCAGCTATGCGGCAAGTGCGGCAGATGCGGTTTTTTTACCGCATCTGCCGCGAACGCGGGTAAGCCCGCTTTTGGTTGATTTTTTTGCAAAGAAACAGACCGCCAGGGAGGTTAAGAGAACCTAAATCGTTCAATATCATTTCTTGGAAAGTCTCAAAATGATGTCCTTTGCTTGCTGAGGGATAAAAATTGCTTCCAAATTTGATTTTAGGATGGAAGGATGCATCATTCTCACTCTCAATAATAACAGGACCATTCGTTTGTGTGGCAACATGTCTTTTTAGGGTTAAATTACGTACGTATTTATGTATGTCAACAAATAGGTCTCGGTCATCAGGATTATTTGATGGGCAGAAGGATAGTCCTTTGTTGAGTAGTTGTTTTTCTGTCTCATTCAGTGTGTAGTCTGATAAATTAATTATATTATTTTCACTAGTCATTATAGGGCAAATGTGACTCTCCCTTTCTTCTTTTCTTTTTCTGTTTTTTCTTTTTCCTCTGCACCCTCTTCTAATTTTCTTTTCCCTAGTACTGGACTGAAAAAAGACGTTATGGTGTTCTGCTGATTTCCTGAGGTTAAAAAAGGAACCAAACCAGTGTTATTGGTATTGGTGTTATCAATTATGACCACTTTATTTTTGCATGATTCCCCGGGTGTTGTGAGTTTAGTCAGAAGTGCTGCTGAACCGGTTATAGTTTTACTATCTTTAGATATTGAAGGTAAATTGGTTGCAGCTTTCTTATTATCATGTAGGATGATGGGCCGTAGGGGTCTCTCTCTGTTGATTCTAGTGATCTGTTCCTTGATTTTATTTAGATGGTCTTCCTCTGATATTAAATTAACTGTGGATGTTGTATTCTCAAAATCTTTTATTCCTTCCATCCTTTCATGTACAATTGATTTAGTTATCAATATGTTATTAGGTCTCGTTGTGTTTTTAGTGGTGCTCTCATTTAATTCTGACACTTTTTTGTTTGTGTTCAGTTCTAATTGTACAACTTTCTGTCTAGATTGTCTAGATTCAATCACATCCCAATCAGCATTAAGGAATACTGCTTCAGTGGTGGAAGCTTGTGATTCATCATCACAGGTGTCAGAAGACCCCAGCTCATTAGTATTTGTCTCTATGTCATCTCCTGTTAGGTTTTCTTCCTCCTCAGTCATCTCACTTAGATTACCTTCATTGATTATCATAATGTCAGGGTTCAATGTCACATTTGCCCCCTGTTCCTCATTATCATCATGAGGATTTTCATTAGTAATAATCTCATTGCTATCAATAATTTTATATTTAATGGTTTTACTATCTTTAATTATATTGCTAGTCTCATCCACAACTGCAGGTTTGCTGTTACTTATAAGTTTATCAAGGGTCCTATTAAATCTACTATTAGAAAACCTTCTGGTGGGGTAACTGATGTTATATTCAGGAGCTCCTGAATCTGAAAAAGATCTACGTCTCAGTTGTGCTTGTTTTCTCTTATTCTGTGTGTAGCTGTTCCTTTCCTCCTGAATCTCCTCATTTGTTTTATTTGTGTTAGAATAGTCCTTTCTGTCTCTATTTAGTTATTTTGATTTCCTCAATATTGTTTCATGTTCTATCTGAGTGATGTTCGTACAAATATTAGAGTATATTCTTTTGTATTCTGGAGGGACGTCAAATTTCTCCTGTATGCTTTCTGTAGCCTTGTCTGCTAAATCATTTCTTTTTAGATAGAGCATGGTTAGCAGATTATGCATACACAAATGCAAATAATCGTCCCATCTCTTAGTAAAGTCAGTATCATCAGGAAATGGAGATTTGAGGACCAGTCTCAGACCTCTGGGACAGATGTCCTCCTCTAAGTGTAGAGATAGAAATCTTGCATCTACTCCATATTTAATTTCATTTTTCAGAAGTTCCTCCAAATGATGTAAATGTTCTTTCATAATTTTTGTATCCTCTTCAGAGAATACATTCCCTATAGACTCAGTTGTAGTAGGGGTAAAATTGCTGCTTCCAATTGCCTGTAAGATCAGTCTTTCCCGCAAGGAGAATCTGTGTTGCAGATAATCCATGATGTCAAGTAGAAACACGACCCCTGCAGCAAATATCAGAACCTTCCAAAAATGCTCGTCCCACTAGCACTTTGAAAGTGATGAAAATAACCTGCAAACGTGAGATAAATGCGCATAGGGTCTTATCCTTTTTTTTAAGGTTATATCGGTGTAAATTGAGAACTGCTCACCTGATTCAGTTGTGTCACCCACAACCAGTATAATCGCCTGTAAGATGGCTTATAAGATGGCTGCTGCAGGGCTGCACCTTCACAATAAACGTGGAAACAGAAATGCTGTAATAGGAACAAATGCCGAAATGCCCGCGCTGCCAAACAGGAATCACCAGGAAACGAAGAGTTAACTGGACAGATTTTTCTTTATTTCATCCTACGCGTTTCAGAGCCTCTATCCGAGCTCCTTCCTCAGGGAACAACAAGAGCACAATGGAAACAATTTTATTTAAACCAAAAAAGGCGCCAAGAAAGAAATGACAGCCCCTGTGCTGTGACGTCAGTAATAGGGAGGATAACAATGTGAAAGAACATTTACATCATTTGGAGGAACTTCTGAAAAATGAAATTAAATATGGAGTAGATGCAAGATTTCTATCTCTACACTTAGAGGAGGACATCTGTCCCAGAGGTCTGAGACTGGTCCTCAAATCTCCATTTCCTGATGATACTGACTTTACTAAGAGATGGGACGATTATTTGCATTTGTGTATGCATAATCTGCTAACCATGCTCTATCTAAAAAGAAATGATTTAGCAGACAAGGCTACAGAAAGCATACAGGAGATGACAAAACGGCTATCCAAATTTGACGTCCATCCAGAATACAAAAGAATATACTCTAATATTTGTACGAACATCACTCAGATAGAACATGAAACAATATTGAGGAAATCAAAATAACTAAATAGAGACAGAAAGGACTATTCTAACACAAATAAAACAAATGAGGAGATTCAGGAGGAAAGGAACAGCTACACACAGAATAAGAAAAAACAAGCACAACTGAGACGTAGATCTTTTTCAGATTCAGGAGCTCCTGAATATAACATCAGTTACCCCACCAGAAGGTTTTCTAATAGTAGATTTAATAGGACCCTTGATAAACTTATAAGTAACAGCAAACCTGCAGTTGTGGATGAGACTAGCAATATAATTAAAGATAGTAAAACCATTAAATATAAAATTATTGATAGCAATGAGATTATTACTAATGAAAATCCTCATGATGATAATGAGGAACAGGGGGCAAATGTGACATTGAACCCTGACATTATGATAATCAATGAAGGTAATCTAAGTGAGATGACTGAGGAGGAAGAAAACCTAACAGGAGATGACATAGAGACAAATACTAATGAGCTGGGGTCTTCTGACACCTGTGATGATGAATCACAAGCTTCCACCACTGAAGCAGTATTCCTTAATGCTGATTGGGATGTGATTGAATCTAGACAATCTAGACAGAAAGTTGTACAATTAGAACAGAACACAAACAAAAAAGTGTCAGAATTAAATGAGAGCACCACTAAAAACACAACGAGACCTAATAACATATTGATAACTAAAGCAATTGTACATGAAAGGATGGAAGGAATAAAAGATTTTGAGAATACAACATCCACAGTTAATTTAATATGTAAAGGAAAAAACAACAACAGCTTATAGTGCGCCTGTACACATGGGGTTGTTAGCAGGCGGTTCTTTTGCGTTTAAACTCACCTGGTCTGGTTATAACCACAGCCCGTAGATAAGCTTATTAAAATCAAGCAACGGAATCCTCCGGTTCCGTCCTCGTGCTTCCTACGAGGTCTTCTCCGGGGAAACACTAGTGCCGGGCGGCGTCACGTGTCTAGTAAAGGGGCCGATCCAGCTGACGTCTTCTCAGGTACTCTCCCTCCTCTGCAGCTCACTCCACCACTCTCCCCATAGGGAGTCAAAATGATACAAAAGGATGGAAGCGTGGTGTATGTTTGAGCGCTGAGGTAAGGAAGATCTCTGATGCTGGCTTCTTTTCCGGACTTTATTAAAATAATTGCAGTTATAATTATTCAAGCTTAAGGCTCTCAAAACCCACGATGCATTTCGACGTGCACACACGTCTTTCTCAAGTGAATGAGAGCCCTTCAATTCCTCCTATCTTATATTCCCACCCCTCAGTTATCATTGGTTCCTATTTTTAACTCAATAGTTACCACAATACCAGGTTATCCACCTCACTATAACATGCATAATTTAAAATACATAACTATATCTTTTAAGAACTATTCCTGTTTTATTAATAATATTTTTTAATGGTAGTGTATGGAAATTGGTTATTTTGTATTTATATAATGTTTGTTGATGGAATGAATTGTAATGATGGGTTATAATGTTATGTATTTTAAATTATGCATGTTATAGTGAGGTGGATAACCTGGCATTGTGGTAACTATTGAGTTAAAAATAGGAACCAATGATAACTGAGGGGTGGGAATATAAGATAGGAGGAATTGAAGGGCTCTCATTCACTTGAGAAAGACGTGTATGCACGTCGAAATGCATCGTGGGTTTTGAGAGCCTTAAGCTTGAATAATTATAACTGCAATTATTTTAATAAAGTCCGGAAAAGAAGCCAGCATCAGAGATCTTCCTTACCTCAGCGCCCAAACATACACCACGCTTCCATCCTTTTGTAACAGTTAATTTAATATCAGAGGAAGACCATCTAAATAAAATCAAGGAACAGATCACTAGAATCAACAGAGAGAGACCCCTACGGCCCATCATCCTACATGATAATAAGAAAGCTGCAACCAATTTACCTTCAATATCTAAAGATAGTAAAACTATAACCGGTTCAGCAGCACTTCTGACTAAACTCACAACACCCGGGGAATCATGCAAAAATAAAGTGGTCATAATTGATAACACCAATACCAATAACACTGGTTTGGTTCCTTTTTTAACCTCAGCAAATAAGCAGAACACCATAACGTCTTTTTTCAGTCCAGTACTAGGGAAAAACAGAAAAAGCAAAGAAGAAAGGGAGAGTCACATTTGCCCTATAATGACTAGTGAAAATAATATAATTAATTTATCAGACAACACACTGAATGAGACAGAAAAACAACTACTCAACAAAGGACTATCCTTCTGCCCATCAAATAATCCTGATGACCTAGACCTATTTGTTGACATACAAAAATATGTACGTAATTTAACCCTAAAAAGACATTTTGCCACACAAACGAATGGTCCTGTTATTATTAATGAGAGTGAGAATGATGCATCCTTCCATCCTAAAATCAAATTTGGAAGCAATTTTTATCCCTCAGCAAGCAAAGGACATCATGTTGAGACTTTCCAAGAAATGATATTGAACGATTTAGGTTCTCTTAATAAGATCAGAACCAAACCAAGTGATAACATAACAAAAGAAGAAAGGAAGGCTTTGACAAATTTACAAAAAAATAGGGATATAGTGATAAGATGTGCAGATAAAGGAGGAGGCATAGTGATTCAGAATTACAATGACTATGTGAATGAGGCGATGAATATACTGTCAGATACCACATATTATAAGAAGGTTGATACTGACCCATATCCAACACTTATCAAGACTTTTAATATGTTTATCAAAAATTCATTCACTGAGGGCACCATCAATGAAAAAGAGAAGAAGTATTTGACCAATAAGAATCCAACTATACCTTTTCTATACCATCTACCTAAAATACATAAAAATCTGAGAAACCCACCAGGGAGACCCATCATTTCGGGTATTGGCTCTTTAAGTAACAATCTGGCTAGTTATATTGATAGAATACTGCAAGATCATGTCATACTACTTGATAGTTACATTAGGGATTCAACCCATTTGATCAACATCCTGAAAGAAATTAAATGGAAGGACTCCTATAAATTCATAACTTTGGACGTGGCGTCTCTTTACACGAATATAGACCATGAAATTGGAATCATGTGTGTGGAAAATGTACTAAAAAATGACAGCAGGATCCCCTTGAAACAGAAGAATTTCATCAAGGATGGTCTCGATTTCATTCTAAAGAATAACTTTTTTACTTTCTTGGGACAGTTCTACCACCAAGTAAAAGGAACTGCGATGGGGTCGAAGGTGGCATGTGGATATGCAAATTTGTTTATGGGTGTTTTTGAAAACATTCATGTATATGACAATTCACACAATAAGGGACTGATATTGTTTAAAAGGTTCATAGACATCACTAAATACCTGGCAGCACCCAGCAACACAGGAAAAAGACCCAAGCCTGCAGCAATGGAGGCAGGGGGCCCTGCTTCCTCACTCCCTCCACCTCAGGGGAAGCGATCCTCATTGAATGCAGGGGCTCCTCACAGCAGCTCTCTCACTGCTTGTAAATCTACAGTTGGAGACAGGATCCAGGACTTATCTGTGACAGGGGATGTGATTAAGAAGACGCAGGGGGCCAGAGACTTGAAGGAAGCAGCCAAGGTGAGAGTTAACCCTTCCTCCTCCTCCTCTCCCTCCTATCCCAGCCAGCTTGTTCAGGGAGTGAAAACTCAGAGCATTACTGCTCCCTGTGCTGCTTCTACCCTTCTGTCTTTGGGGCTTGGAGGATCCCCACAATTAGCAGGGACTGTCCACACTGAGGGTGACCCCTCTAACAGCAGACCCATGCCTAATTTGTCTCCCATAGAAGTGGATCTACAGGGCGACCAGCAGCTCTCCCCAAGCGTATGAGTGCAGAGACCTGTGCACACCTCCCCATGGATGCTCTAGACCTTACAGCACGGCTGAATGCTATCCCCACCAAGATAGACATGGAGGGCTACATACAGAGGTTGGAGGCAGTGTGTAGAGGGGAGCTGGGGACACTCAAGGAGGATGTGTCCACCCTCCACACTAATGTTACTACATTGGAGGCCACAGTGGAGAGGCTCTCCTCGCAAGTACAGTCTCAGCAACAGCTTCTAGATCTTCATTCAAACAAGTTTCACTTATTGCTGGATATGATGGAAGAGGCGGAAAATAGGAATCGTCGAAACAATATTCGGCTCCGTGGTCTCCCAGAGTCGGTTGCACCACGTGATCTAGAGTCGGCCCTTCATGGTATCTTTAATTCCTTGCTGGGAAGAGAAGCGGATATGCACATTGAGATTGATAGAGCCCATCGATCTCTGGGTCCCAAAAACCCTGATGCTGCCAGACCAAGGGATGTCATCTGTCGCATCCACTATTATCGCATTAAAGACGACATCATATCTAAAGCCAGGGATCATGATTCCATTGACTTCAATGGATCGGAAATCTTGCTATTGGCTGATCTCTCACGCATCACCCTAGCTAAGAGATGTGCACTACGCCCCTACTGGAAGCGCTTAGAGAGAGACATATTCCATACAGCTGGGGATACCCCCTTCCAGCTCCAGGTGAGGAGAGAGGGGGGGATGATTGTACTGAGATCACCGGAGGACCTGCTGGACTTCACTTCTGCCTTAGACTTGCCATTGATGGAACTAGGTGAATGGCCGCAGCTGTCCACTTTTGGCCTACAGGGTCTGCGACGTACTGGAGGTCCCTCTGTTGGGCCTTTGAATAAGAGGCAAAGGAGTCGGCGTCGCCAACGCAGATCTTCTGGTCGTCCTGCGGACACTTGATTTTCAACAATACCTTGAAAGTTTGAGGTATATTTTCCCCTTTTTTTGGGGGGGTCTTTTGGTCTTCCTACCCCTCCCGTGGGAGCTGTGAGTCAGGACACATGACTTTTGTGGGCTTCAGCAGAATCTCTATATGGTGAAGTTACAAACGAGGTTCTCAGAAGTTTTGATCTTTTGGTGTTCGCTTTAAATGGGGAGAGGTGGGGATGTGAGTTTTGTTTATAGTTAAGCTGTGCTAATTGTTCTATACTCTGATTGGGGACTCATATGTGTGAAACATGGAGGGTTAATATTAATACGTGTATATACATATATCTACTTCCTAACTAGCCTCAGTTCATGCTCCATTGATGGGGCCTAGATATCTATACATACTTACCCTCCAC
>JARQOC010000005.1:382270676-382379707 GCA_033576535.1 Allobates femoralis | reverse complement strand
CCAGTGGTTTCTGCGTCAGCAGATATCTGAGCGTGTGCTATGGGATTTGGGCAAAGAGTTTCGATGCACTGTAGGAAAGCTCTACCCATCATGTCTAGAAGTATCTCCATGGAAACCTCTAACCCATGTTTTTTCACAAGATGGTGCTGATGAATTTGAGCTTCATGGAAACATGGTTACGTTACCCCCAGTATAGCTATCTTCTATCAAGAGGCTGCGCGTATGCATGGCTCTATTTCTGCGATGAGAATTTCTAAGAACTACATAAAGTGGGCTTTGGAGAACTAAGTTTGCATTGCTTACTATTCAAACTTTATTTTATGTCCTAGTAACATTTGTAATCTTTAATGCATTTATGTAGGCAGATATGCTTCCAGTATCAGAAATATTTGATCAGCTGATGGGAAAAGAAAACTTTATATATTCCAGCCTTTAGCATTCAGTTTTACAACGAGCATTTAAATTGTTTCCCTGTGAATTTTTTTTCTTTCCTTGCCCCCTTATTTTATTTTAAAAAAAAGACAAAGGTGCAAGTTTTTAGATACACAATTATTAATGGGATTCTAAGTATAGATGCTTTCTGCAAAACCTCTTCCATTATCCATATTCCTGTTAAGTTGGCTAGCCAGTTTGTGTGCTGGACTATACATACAAATGTGGATTGTGACCCCCATCTACTATGTATCTGTTTCCAGGGATAGACGTGCTTGCTGAAATAAGACCTTATATGTTTTTGAAACTTCAATTTTTGCTTTTTCAGTACACCTACTACTGTATACATAGCTTTTCCTTTACATATTTACACTTAAAGAGGTCTACCTCTAGTGGCGTGATCTCCTCTCCAGGAAGGACATATCTCAAGCTTTGTAATTTCAGTACTATCTAACAAACTTAAGCGTATGATGTAAAATGGCCCAGAGCAAGTTTGACTTGGAAGCAGTTGATGAAATATGCAGATAACCTGCAAACCTTTTATTTTTTACAAAACGATTTATCACCAAAGTCCCACTTTAACCTATATATATATATATATTATATATAAATATATTTTTTTGCTAAACTCAGACTTTCCTGCTGGGGAAATGTAGTGTTTCACTTGGTAACACAGGTCAATACAATGACTGCAGGCTCAGTCAGGCTGTGCAAAGAGCATGTGTTTATGTTGTCAATAACCTGTACCTTTCTGTTGTAGAATACAGGTCTTCCAATATGGCCTTGTAACGTTTCTTCTGGCGTAACCAGGCATCCAACCTATTTGCCAGCCCCTCGTCATACGGGTCCCTGTGGAGCTTTAACCCCTTTACCGTAGTTTAGCCGTAAAGGGATTAAACAAATGGAGTTCTCACCCTCTGTAGTGATGGGAGCTCACTCATTTAAAAAACAAAAAAAAACCTGCTGCTGTCTTTCTTTCCCTTCCCACATATGTACAATTAGTGTTGGATAGCCAGCTCTTATATCATTTTTAACTTAACAAGCATTTACTGTAGTGTGATTGTGTATTGGTATACCCTATATTTTTTTTTTTTTTTTTGGGGGAAGGGAAATGAACTGTTCAGGAATAACTTACTTGGCACGAGAGAGCAAATGCCCTTGTGCTGCTCTGGCATTACTATCAATCCCAGGAACCACTAGCAGTAGAGGGGCACCGTCGCCAACTCAACATTAGCACAGGTGCTTCATAACAAACCCTACTAGCATGTTCAGCTGCATCATGTTCTGGCACTGTATTTTGAATGACCTTTTAATTTATTAAAAAATATTCAAATAATTGTTGTGTGTTATTGAATGAGCATCATATTATATACTTTATCGCCCACTTTTCATGTTTTAGTAGTTTACATATACTATTGTTTTCATGACCATGGCTTTAACCCCTGTACGACCATGATGTACCATGTTCGTCATGTCTTTTACATGGTCATTTTGTGAAAACACACTATGATAGCTCTGTGCTGACAGCTGTTACTGACTGCTTACCTGCAAGGGAAGAGGTGCAGGGATCTAATTAATCAGTCCCTGCACTCAGATTGCTGTGAGATCGGGCTGTATCTGACTTCCCGAGCACAGTATGATCATGCAGGAGGGGCTGATATATCAGCATTTCCTGCATCATCACCACTGGAGCTCAGCACCGCTGACAGCAGAATTCCTGCAGTTTACAGCAAGGCCTGTCTGCTGAACCCTCCATATTCCGCGATTGCGGCGTTTGAAAGGTTATTGGAGGAAAGCGGCTTACTCTGCTTCCATCGACACCCCATGACAAAATCATTGGGAACCAATGGAGTTCAAACAATGACTTGGTGTAATCTGACCTAACAGGCCACCATACCAAGAACACTGACAGTCGTTCTGTTAGTGTAATATATGTAATCTGGTCTCATGTATTGCAATACATGTCTATTACAATACATGAGACCAGTGAACACAATAATAACTTGCTCATATTTAGTATTGCCGTTTCCAAAATGACACACTATATAAAACTGTCAAACTAAACCTTACAGTGAACACTATAAAGTGTCAAAATTTTATTCCACTTTTGTTTTGGAGGTATGATGGAAAAAAGTTTATCAAACAAATATAAATAAAAATTTCCATCACTGAAAATGTCATCTTGTCTTGCAATAAACAAGCCACCATACAACTCAATCAGTGCAAAATAAAAAGCTACAGAGCTCAGAATACAATGATGCAAAAACAATAAAAAATTTTATTTTTGTGTAAAAGTGGCAAACTAAAAAAATGTTATGTGGTATTATTGTACTGACCCGAAGAATAAAACTGACTTGAATAAGAAATCCCCAAAAAACGATTTCTGAATTAGTTTTTTGTTCATTCGGCATCTGAAAAATCAGAATAGAAAGCGATCAAAAAATAGTATGTGCCTAAAAATGGTACCAATAAAAACATCAACTCATCCTGCAAAAAATAAGCACATATGACTCTCAGCAAAAATATAGAAATATACGGTAGCTCTCAAAATAAAGTGCTGAAAGAACTTTTTTTAAACAAAAAACAAGTTGCTGTCTTTTGTTTTTGTTTTTTTAGTTTGATTGTTGCAAAACATAAAACTGAATGTTGTATTGATGTAATCTCACCAACCCAAAGAATAAGACTGTCTAATCATTTATATTGCACGGTTATCTGCGTAACAAATGTTTTATTCTACCTCCCAAAGATAGCAGTGAGGATGCTTTCACACTGTTTTGCCCCCCAGTCAGTGGTCTCGTTGGAGCTTGTGTCCGAACTCCCCATAACACAGGATTAGACAGATGCAGTCTACTACTTCTGGGTGTCCTCCTCCAATAGGCGTATATGCCCGGAAATAGTGCATGACAGAGCACACGGGGACTCCACCTGTACCATTATAGTTAATGGCCCTGTTGGTGTATACAACCCAATCCAATTTTGTGGGGGGTTCAGACAAAAGCCCCTACAGTAATTATACAACGCAATCACTGATCTCATGGAGACCCTGAAACAGCTGTCTGTGGATGGATACCTGGGCCTTGGTATTCCCTTGTCATAACTTTAAGCTCATAAAGAGCTGGATATTTACTCAAAGGGCCACTTAATATGGTGGTTATATTGGTCTCCTCAAAGAGCCATCCCATGGCTAGGTCCTTCCCTGGAGGGATATCTGTCTAGTCCTGTGTTGAGACTCCTAAACGAGGCTCCACAGACTCTATCTGCCTACAGTAATTATCAGGGGACAAAATGCTATGTGAAAGTAGCCTAGGCTCTGCTCGCATTTACCTTGTGCTCTAGGCTGAGCGCTTATATTGGGGTTTCCTGGTAAATCTTTGAAATACGCAATTCATATGAAACCCCCGACGGTAGATTCTCTATAAATTTGTATTTTTTGGCGATGTGCCTAAAATTGCAGTCAACAACCTCTCTTGTACACATAAGCCTGATACCGCCGAACAGAAGTCACCCAGACTTTACAGCATCTCTGCTGCCAAATTAGTGAATGGCTACCTCAAGGGTTTCATCCGAATCACGTTTTGTAGATTTAGATGGAAACCCCAATGTTGGTGCTTAGCGTAGAGCACAGGATAAATGTAAACTGATCCAAAATGTACTGTACCCCAAAATCCCAATAATGAAAGCTTCTACTCAAACCCCCCAAAAAATCAAGTCCCCACAGGTTTGTCAGAAATATTAGGGGTCGTCTTCATCACTGGTAGCACAAAGGCTCTTAAAAAGCGCTATGGCTCCCCCAAAAAGAAATCCAACAAAATTTGCTCTTGTAAATCCAAATGCCTCCCTCTATTCTGAGCCCCACAATGTGCCTAAACTGCACAAAGTTTCCACATGTTTTGCAATACTATAGTGCGGAGAGCACACTCATTTAACAATGTGCAGGTCTCCAAAAGCTTGAGCTGGGCACAAAATAGGGGCACAACAATGTACAGGCACTTAAGTAACAGATCTTCACTCTGCAACATCTATTGCTGCTTGTTTATGGATGACACCCATGGATTGAAAGTCATCACTACACCTGTAGATGAATTCCCAAATAGGTGTAATTTCCATTGGGAACTTTGGGTCACTTGAGGGAAGTTTCTGCTCTTTTGGCACGAAGGGTCTCTGTATATGTATATGCAAACTAGACTAGGAAACTGCGCTCCAAGAGTCAAATAGCGCTTGCCGTGTGACCAAATGGTACTGTACAGTCACATATGCAGTATTGCCACATTCATGAGAAGTTGTGTAACAATTATGCCGTCATTTTAAGCTTTCCCCTTAATAAAAATGTACAATGTGCTGCTAAAACATTTTAATGGTAAAAATTAAATTTTTTTTTTTCTTCACCGGCCAATGGTAAATTATTTTCTAAAATGTGGTGTTAATATGATCTCTGCACCACTAGATGATTTGATTAAGGTGTAGTTTTTAAAATTGGAGTCACTCATGGGGGTTCTGGTGGCTCAGGTGCTCTACCAGTATGACACGACACCCGCAAACCATTCCAGCTAAATCTGCACTGTAATTGAAGCACCTTCCCTTCTTAGCTTGCACTGTGCTTGAAAAGTAGTTTACCACTCTATATAGGGTGCTTCCATACTCTGAAAAAATTGTGCAACAAATTTTGTAGTCCATTTTCTCCGGCTACTCTTGTGGAAATTAAAAAATTGTACATTCAGCATAATTTGTTGGGAAGAAAAAAAAAAGTAATTTCGTTTTCAATGCCCAATATTATAAAATTCTGTGAATGACCAATGCGTTCAAGATGATCAACACACCCCTATGTAAATTCCTTGCGGGGTCTAGTTTCCAACTGGGGTAGCTTGTGGGGGACTGTGTAGGCACAACAGGGGCTCTCCAAATAGTTCACCTTTTTTTTTCCTAGGCCACCATGCGCCTGTGAAGTACCTGAAGGGTTAATAAACCTCTTGGATGTGATTTTGATAAGTTTGCGAGGTGCAGTTTTTTAGAATGATGTCACTTTTTGATATTCTCTGTCACATGCCTCACAGTCTTTCAAATGTGATGTGGTTCCTATAAAAAAAAAATTGCAAATTTTGTTGGAAAAATGACAAATTGTTCAGAAGGTAGAAGGATTAACTCCTTCTCGACCTATGACATTATAGAGACGTCATGAAAGTCGGTGCGTTTCCGACCTATGACGTCTCTATAACATCATGGGTTGTTTGCGCTCCTGCAGCTCCGGTGACAGTGTCAGTGACAAGTCACCGGAGCTGCAGGATCACAAGGACCCATACTTTAGCCCAGGGGGTGGGTTAGCCCCCCTTGGCTGAACTCTCTGATTGGCAGTCTCAATTTCAACTGCCAATCAGAGTGAGTAACCCCCTCCAGATCTGATTGGAGCTCTCCAATCAGATCTGGAGGGGCTGGACGGCAGGTGCCCTCCCCCTCCTAGCCCGCTCCAGGGCACCGCCCGATCCCTTTCCTAGTCCCCCCACCCAGCGGTAACAGTCATCCACCGCCGGGCTGCACCCGCCTGTCAGCTTCCTCAGCCCCTCTTGGTGTGATCACGAAGGGGGCTGAGGAAGCTGACATCGGACCCCGTGTCCCCTCCCTCCCCCTCACCTCCCGGCGGGGTGCACCCGCCTGCCAGCTCTGGTGTGGGCTCCTCCTACTCTCCCAGGCTCCTCCCCCTGGATGAGGTAAGCATGGATGGGTGAGTGGATGCATGCAATGGTGTGGTGATGGATGGATGGGTGAGTGGGTGCATGCATGGATAATGGGTGGATGGATGTGTGTACATGGATGTTGCATGGGTGTGTGCATGGAAGTGTGTGTGCGTGGATGGATGTGTGGATAGATGTGTGTGCATGCATGGATGTGGGCATGCGTGGATGGGTGCATGGAGGGATGTGCATGGATGTGTGTGCATGGATGAATGTGGGCATGTGTGGATGGGTGCGTGGATGTGTGTGCATGCATGGATGTGTGCATGCATGGATGGATGTGTGCGTGGATGGATTGTGTCTGTGCATGCGTGAATGGGTGCATGCTTTGATGGATGGATGGGTGGCAACAAGGGATGAAGTGTCCTCTTGTTGTAGTCTCTGGGATCATAGTCATGGTGCACTGTATGACAGATCATTGCTATACAGTGCACCATAATTCTGACCCCAGAGACTGTAGGAAGAGGACACTTGATCCCTTGCTGCAATCTCTGGATTGGCAGAGGCGATCGAGGCGTCGTGGGACCTTCGTTGTGGACTGTCGGATCTTTATAATGAAGATAGAGTCCGAATTTTGTGTTTTTTTTTTTTTTTTTTTTTTTTTTCTTCAAATCAAGATTTTTCTGTTGGTGTATTTTTTGACTATTTACTAGAGATTCCTAATGGCGTGTCTAACATTGGCCCGACATTATGAATCTCGGGCTTGGTGCCAGCTGCCAATAAAAAAGCTGGCATTAACCCCTTATTTACCCAGTTTGCCACCGGCACCAGGGCAACTGGAAGAGCCTGGGTATAGCGCCAGAAAATGGCGCTTCAATGAATGCGACATTTTCTGGGGCGGCTGCAGCCAGCAGTTTGCAGCATGGGGGGCCCAGAACGCTTGGGCCTCTCCATGCTGAGGATTCCAGCCCCCAGCTGCCAAGTTGTACCTGGCTGGGCCAAAAATATGGCAGACCCCACGTCATTTTTTTTTTTTCTAGAATTAGTGCTAGAAATAAAAAAAAGAGATGTACTTTGCTGTATTTTTGGTTGCCAGCGAGGTACAACGAGGCAGCTGGGGGTTGGTGGCAGTCTGTAGCTGCCACATTGTACCTGGCTGGACCAAAAATATGGCGGAGCCTAATGTCATATTTTTTTTTTCTCTTTCTAAAATCAGTTCTAGAAGAAAAAAAAAAAGGACTATTTTTTACTAGTCAGCAGGTACAACTTGGCAGCTGGGGGGCTGGAATCCCCAGCGTGGAGAGACCCAAAAGTTGTGAGTCCCCCACGCTGTAAATTGCACCCGCCGCCAACCAAGAAAATGGAGCATTCATTAGAGGTGCTATTTTCTGGTGCTGTACCCCAACTCTTCCAGTTGCCCTTGTGCTGGTGGCACAAGGGTTCTCCATATGCGACATGGTGTCCGCTAACAATTTCAATGGAAAATTAGCTCCAATTGTTAGCGGAAACCATGTCGCGTATGGAGAGCCCCTCCCTGTGTGCCTGAACATTGGAGCTCCCCCACAAGTGACCCCATTTTGGAAACTAGACCCCCCCCAAGGAACTTATCTAGATGCTTAGTGAGCACTTTGAAGCCCCAGGAGCTTCACAAATTAGTCCGTAAAAGGGAAATTATTTTTTTTTGTGAAGAAAAAAAAAAAAGTAATTTTTCATTTTTACGGATTAGTTTGTGAAGCAACTAGGGGTTAAAAATGCTCACCACCCATCTACATAAGTTCCCTGGGGGGTCTTGTTTCCAAAATGGGGTCACTTGTGGGGGAGCTCCAATGTTTAGGCACACCGGGGCTCTTTATATGCAACATGGTGTCCACTAATAATTGCAATTGTTAGTGGACACCATGTTGCGTATGGAGAGCCCCTGTGTGCCTAAACATTAGAGCTCCCCCACAAGTGACCCCATTTTGGAAACTAGACCCCCCCCCCAAAGAACTTATCTAGATGCATAGTGAGCACTTTGAACCCCCAGGTGCTTCACAAATTGATACGTAAAAATGCAAAAGTACCTTTTTTTTTTTCTTCACATAAAATGTTTTTAGCCTAATTTTTTCCATTTTCACATGGGCAACAGAATAATAAATGCATCCTAAAATTTGTTGGGCAATTTCTCCTGAGTACACAGATACCTCGTATGTGGTCATAAACCACTGTTTCGGTGCACGGCAGGGCTCAGAAGTGTAGGAACCCATTTCACTTTTTGAATGAAAGATTAGCTCAAAAAATCAAATTGCGCTCCTTCCTTTCTGAGCCTTGCCGTGCACCCAAACAGTGGTTTATGACCACATATGAGGTATCGGTGTACTCAGGAGAAATTGCCCAACAAATTTTAGGATCCATTTTATCCTGTTTCCCATGTGAAAATTAAAGAATTGAAGCTAAAAGAACATTTTTGGTAGGCTGGTTTCACACTGCAGTTTTTTCCTGATCAGGATTCATCAGGTTTTGTGAGCCAAAACCAGGAGTGAAACTTGCAGAGAAAAACTATAATTGAAATATTGATACCTGTTCTGGGTTTTGGAGACACTTCGGTTTTGGCACCCAAAACCAAATGAATCCTGATCAGGAAAAAACTGCAGTGTGAAAGTAGCCTTAGAAAAATTAAAATGTCCATTTTTTTTCCTTCCACATTGCTTTAGTTCCTGAGAAGCACCTGAAGGGTTAATAATCTTCTTGAATGTAGTTTTGAGTAGCTTAGGGGTGTCGTTTTTGGAATGGTGTCACTTTTGGGTGTTTTTTGTCACGTACGCCCCTCAAAGGGATTTCAAATGTGATGTGGTCACTAAAAAAAAAATGGTTTTGTAAATTTTCCTGAAAAATTGCTGGTGAACTTTGACCCCTTACAACTTCCTACCAAAAAAAAAAAGTTTTTTGTCCAAAATTGCGCTTATGTAAAGTAGACATGTGGGAAATGTTATTTATTAACTCTTTTGTGTAACATAACTCTCTGGTTTAACAGAATAAAAATTTTAAAATTTTGGACATTTTCAAAATTTTTACCAAATTTTGGATTTTTTTCAAATTAATGCAAAAATTATTGACCTAAATTTACTACTAACATGAAGCCCATATGTCACAAAAAAACAATCTGATTTGCTAGGATCCGTTGAAGCGTTCCAGAGTTATTACCTCATAAAGGGACACTGGTAAGAATTGACAAAAATGCCAAGGTCTTTAGGGTCAAAATAGGCTGGGTCATGAAGGGGTTAAACTCATCTGCCTTGTGGACAAACCTTCCATCATGCAGGAGCTGTGGACAGACCTAAAACAACAAACAGATGAGTGGCTGTTGTGGGTAATCCTGAATCCCAGTGTTTTGGTCAGCAATAGCAGCAAAAATCTCATTGCAGCTCTGGGCCTAGGCAGCTTGACACACATCCCTTGTTTAATTCCCTATATTAACATATATCAAATAACAAAACAATAAATCCAATAACAAATCTCATGCAATTTACAAATGTATGAATATACAGAGTATGATTCCTTTTAACTAAACGTTGACAAGTTGCAATCAGGGTAAAGGAAAGGATGGGGAGACAAAAACAAAGGAACAAGGGGAACAAAAGAAAAGTAAAACTAACCATAACTATGTACGGCGACATGGTAAACCAATGCAGCAAAGTTAAGTGCATGTTCATAAACTTTCCTAAACTATCAATATATCGTATGAAATTAATAATTGAAGACATGAAAGCTAAATTCTTAAATAACGCTAAACCAGTCAGTCAAGGTAAATTTCTAAACTCATTAATCAATGTTAAAGTTCAACGTTGGCGCATAACGAGATACCCAATGATACCATTTCTCTACGTATCTGTGATGAGTATAATTTCTAATAGCAAATACACATTCATAGAAGTTGTGTGTAGCCAATTTGTTCATCAATAATTCAATAGAAGGAAGTCCCTTATCTCTCCAAAGGGAGGTAATACTTTTTGCTAACAAGAGAATATGCGATATAAAGGGTCGCTTGTGCTTTTGAAGTCATTCAACCCTATTAAAAGAAGAGCTAGCTCCATAGTAAGAGTAATATTGGTATTTAAGACTAAATTTATCATCTATTGAACATCCAACCAGAAACCTCTAGAGACCCGGTGTTTACCAAGGTTACTAGCCTGGGGAGGTTGCTGATCGTTGGTCTCTCGCTGTCACAGCAGCGATGTTTGCTGACCAGGGGGAGACCAAGGACCGAAAAATGGTCCTGAACGACGTGCAGCGATCAGCGACCTCACAGCAGGGGCCTGAACGCTGCTACATGTCACACACAGCGACATCACAAAAACATGTGACGTTTCAGCGACATCGCTAGCGATGTTGTAGTATGTGAAGTACCCTTAACAGTTAATGGATTATATGGATAACAATATTGAATCAAAGTAAACAGTCAATGCCAACATAAAAAATCCATATCTAGTCAGAAGACCATTAGCAAGGAGCAATTATAGGTATATACAACGCCTATAGGGAAGCGCTTAAGACACACATAATTACCAGAATGAACCCTTGGGTATGTGGGGTGCAGTGGGCGGCTGGGCGTGTGTCGCTTTGGGAGGCTTCATCAGGGTCTGAGGCCGTTCTGTGAAAGCCTGTCTTAAATATGATTCCAGGACAAAGTGCCTTAAATGTCTGCGCTGCTGCCCAAAGGAATATCAGACTCACCCGGGTATCTGGGTTGATAAAACTATTAATCCAACGCGTTTTGATGCCTCTCCTGGCTCCTTCCTCAGGGAGATATCAAGAAGACCATACATGCACTACAATTTATAGTGAAACAAGGCGCCAAAATTTCAAATTTTGCAGTCTCATGGTGACGCCACCATAGGGAGGAGACCTGGTGACGTACACCATTGATCTCATATCACATTGCTCAAAACGTATGTAAAACGTACAATATACAATAAACTCGCAGTAAAGTTATACTTGTGCATTATTTCAGTGAAGACTATCTTCATATAAAATAAATAAATAATCATAATTTTATGAATAACTTAAATTCATATAATTAATATATACAAAAAGATAGCAGTTTGAATCCTTGCTTTCTATCTCAGAGGAGATTGCAAGAAGAATAGTGTATCAATGTAGTGAGCTATTCTATTATTTAGTGAGCAAAGAAGGGCTTGAAACGCGTAGGAATAAAAGTTTTATCAACCCAAATACCCGGGTGAGTCTGATATTCCTTTGGGCAGCAGCACGGACGTTTAAGGCATCTGGAATCTGATTTACTCCACAGTGAACTGTGGAAGTGCGGTCCCTGCAGCAGCTGCATTGTTGTAAGCGATTATACTGTTGTGGGTCACACAACCTGATCAGGTGAGCAGATTTCATACTATCTATCACCACGCATCTCTGTTAGGAGATAAGACCCTATTTGCACATTCTCATTTTTACAGATGTCTGAAATATGAAGTATAGAATCCCCTATCGTCTTCCCTGACTGGTGCCCGTCGGTAACCATGTTTTTAATTTTTTTTTTATGTCTTTTCTCTTTAAGCCTGTCACCATGTTTTTCACTAACTAAATTTGTTTCTTTCACTGCATACAGTGTGCACCCTTTATACAGTGGTTCTTTTTCTCCCCCCTTTTATTTCTAGATTATCACTGTGGGCAGGGCTGTATTTGGAGTTACTGCCGCCTTAGGCACTTTCAGCGGTCGCGACCCCCTCCCCCCCCGCACCGGTCAGTCAGACTAAGCGTATGTGTACGCAGCATTTTATTTTTTAGGCAGATCTGCTCAGTTTTCCATCTGAAAAAGCAACAAATAAATGCCAAAAGGAATGAACTTATGCACAGCAATGTAAAAATGGATTGCTGTTCATGTGTTCAGTCTTTTGAGGTTTCCTTTTTAACTGTGTCCTGTCTTTTATCTGAATTCCAGCACTCAGGGGGTTCACGGATGTAGTGCCCGTAGCCTTCAGATAGTAGTGAAGACCTCCATACACGAGACTAAAGTTGGGTAAACCTGCGAGGACCGTCTAATGTGTATGGGGGCTCTAACCGATGATAGGTGAAGGGAAATAAGGATCTAGCACATCCGATTACAGGCTGTAGATCCTTTTGTTCTTTATGTGATGAGCTGCAGCCAGAGATGTCTAAGGTCACATCCGCGGTTCTGTCCAGGTATGGCAGATTTACCGCATCTGCCGCCAAACGGTCGACTTGAGTTACACTTGCGGCAAGCCCCCATTCAATCCCTATGGGGCTTGCAGCAATTGGGTTTTGCTGCAATCTAGCTAATCTGGCAGTTGAGGCTGCAAAAAAACACAGCAGTGGTTTTTTTTGCCGCAGCAAGTGCTGGATCTACGGGATCCAGCAGAACCACACTTGCCGAACCTGACTGCAAGCCCCATAGACAAGGCATGGGGCTTGCCGGATAGATGCCACAAGTCAGCCATTAAGCGGCAGATCCGCCGCCATCTGCCTGTTTGGCCGGAAACATCAGCAAACCGCTGATGTGAAAGGGGCCTAACAGCAACCCCCATACAGTATATAGGAAGAATGAGCGCTCCTGTATATGGGAGAGCTGAGCAAGCTCGCTGCCTAGCCGAATAATCGGACACCTATCAATAGTGCTTAGGGGCTTTAGTCAATTGCTTGGCTGATATTCAGCTGTATTTCTAGTCAAGCACACTTGCCATATAATGTTTTAGGATCAAGTCTGTTAAAATAAAGATTACAACATCCACATGACTACATCACCAGAACCACCAGCAATACAATAACACATTATTAGAACCCCTGTCAGTTATCACCAAAACCACTGTCAGTACAATAATACCTCACCAGAACCATTGTCAATACAGTAAGACTGTACATCACCAAAACCAGTCAATACATCACCAGAACTACCGGCAATACAATAATACATAATTAGAACCACCGTCAAATACATCACCAGAACAGTACGTTCCCTATATAAATCCTCCTTCCACATGTCCCATACTGTTCACCTTCCCCCCATACTGTTCCATAGTCCATCAGCTCATCCTCTACCCCATTCCCCTGAATTCCATGTTGCTTATCCTCCCCCTATACGTCTCCATGCATCTCATCCTTCCCCCCCATGCCCCTCCCATGTTCCATGCAGCCTCTCCCCTCACATGTTCCACGCAGCCTCTCCCCTCCCATTTTCCACACAGCCTCTCCCCCCCCCCCCAATCCCTCATTCATGTAGCTTCCCCCCATGTTCCATGTAGCTTCTCCCCCAATGTTCTATGTAGCTTTTCCCTATCCGTCCATGTACCTTCATCCTCTATTCCCCATCCACCCATCCATGTACCTGCTTTCTACATCCACCAAACCATCCATGTATCTTCTCTCCCCTTTTCCATGCCACCCGCCATCCATCCATCCTCTCCCCCTTTTCCATGCTGTCACCCAATCCATCCATCCAACTATCCCCCCCCCCCCCCTTTCCATGCCACCACCCATCCATCCAGTTTTCCCCCCTTTTACATGCCAAACCCCCATCCATCCCATTCTCCTCCCCTTTTCCAAGCCACCCCCCCATCAATCTTCTCCCCATTTCCATGCCCCCCTCCATCCATCCATCTTCTGCCCCATTTTCCAGGCCGCCGCCTCCATCCATCCATGTTCTGCCCCCTTTTCCAGGCTGCTCCCTCCATCCATCGTCTGCCCCTTTCCATGCCGCCCCCCCAACCATCCATCCTGTTCGCCCCCTTTTCCAGGCTGCCCTCTCCATCCATCCATCTTCTGCCCCTTTCCATGCTGCCCCCCACCCATCCATCCTGTTCTGCCCCCTTTTCCAGGCCGCACCATCCATCCATACCGCACCCCTTTTCCAGGCTGCCCCCATCAACCATTCCACCCCGCCCCCTCTTCCAGGCTGCCCCATCCATCCCATTCTGTCCCTCTTCCGGGCCACCCCATCCATCCATCAATCTATCCATTCTATCCCCTCAGGCTGCTATCTTCGGCTGTAACAACGCCTTATCTGACTCCACACTCTTGATCCCAGCTCTAGGCACCCAACACTAGGCATCCAGCACCAGGCAGCTTCTTCCTCTTCTGCTCCTGCTCTCTGCTGCTCACCGGCAACTCCATGGGCTCCCATGCACCAGGGCTACAGCATGAGGGCACCCAGGCTCCCATCACCAGGGCTCCCAGCTCCAGTTCACCCAGCACCAAGGCTCCAGCATCAGGGCTCCCAGCACCAGGGCACCCAGGCACCAGGGCTCCAGCACCAGAACCCCTGCTGTGAGTCTTGACTGACTGTGAGGGGATCGGAGTCACATGTATCCTGCCGCCTGCCAGATTTATGATGCATACCCTCATGCACCGGCACGCAGGGCACACATACTCAAGAGCTGAGGTCGCTGCCTGTCGGCGATGTGCTGCCACCTGCCCAGGCCTCCACGGAAACTTCAAGTTTCCTCTCCTCCTCGGCGGGCCCCTCCTTCTCCTTGTCTCTTCCGGATCTGCTTTGCTGCCTGCAGGCTGAGGTGAGGTGGGTGTGCTTTGCGGGCATGATGACGAGAAGGGGGGTTGGGGGAGGGCTAGTAACCCAGCTGGACCGGACAAAAGAAAGAATAAAAATAAAATGAAACATGCTCAGGCAATGCCCTCCCCGAATTCCAGCGCCCTAGGCATGTGCCTAAAAGTGCCTAAGGGCAAATACGGCCCTGATTGTGGGTTGCTGCATCTAGCATACCCTCATTATAAGCAGTTGCATTCACTCTTGTATATCTATTACTAGATGTCATCTCTCTCAAGACTTGGGGAGTGGAGATGGAGCGAAGCACACTCCTGACCCTTCATGATGAAGTGGCAACTCTTCTAGTGCCCCTTTCTGTACAAATTCTTGTACTAGATTCTATACTATTGTATTCACATCCTGATTCGCCACCAGAGCATTAAGGATATCTTCCAGATGGGAACTGAACAAACTTGAAGTCTGGAATGGTGGGCTCAGAAATGTATCAGCACTAAATAATTATTTAATACACATCGCCTTTCTGGAGGCATTTGTAGTGTAATAACCAAGGCAGCGCAGAAAAATTCATTCTGTCTTATCGTGACTCCAGGGGCACAAATACAATGGGCACAGGGGCTGCAATCGCACCCCGGCCCTAGAGCCCAGGGAGCCACAAAAGTCCCTTTTGCCTATAGAAAAAGACCACTGCTATTAAGATTTGCAATAATAGGGAACCCCATAAGCCCCAAGCCCGCCACCGCGTGAGACCTCTTATGCTAGGTCATAGGACAGCTGATTCAGCCATATCCTCAGGGTCCTGGCCACTGCCACTGATGTTAAGGTACCTTAACAGCTGGGGCGGCCTCCACATCAGTCTTCTTTTGGAGAGGATCTGCTTTTCTGGCTATAGGTTCGGTTAAGGAGGAATGACTCCTTTGTAGGAAAAAGTGTTTTTTTTTTCTTTCAGATAGTCTGGCTACAGCCAGATCCACCTGGGATACTGTTTATATATATATATATATTATATATATATATATGGAAGGGAACCGAGGGACATATTAACATATGTATACAGGACCCTCAATATTATAATACAGGAACAAGAAACCATCCACCTTAGGGGAACCGAGGGACATATCCTTAAAACATGTACATAGGACCCGACCCACAAGTCCCAGACTTGGAAATCTTCTGCTCCAAATGAGAAGAAAGAAAAGGACATGATGTGTGGTCTGCTTCCTCCCTTTATTGGGGGAAGACATAGGTAGAGAATGTCCACTTAGTTGAGGTTTTCGCATATTGCTAATTAACATCTTCTGTTATGACTAGGAATTGAGGGATTAACCAATTTGGATGCTGTTGTAGGACGAACAGGAAATGCTGTTTTGCCTGCGCAATGATCCTCGAGTTGCCAGTATTCTGACCAGTGGTGATTACTGGGTAGCAACCCTGCTGGATACACGCTACAAAGACATCGTAGAATTGCTATTTTCACAACTGGAGTGTAATCGAAAAATGCACAAATATAAGTCCAAGCTGTGTAACACTTTACTTATGACATTTCCACAAGACATCGGGGTTCGGTGAAACAACAAAGAGGAGGAGGAAGTGAACAACACAGCTGCTGCACCAGCCCCTCCTCGAAAGGGAAGACTATCATACCAGCAAATTGACAAAAATTAATGTGCAGCCCGACACACCATACAGCAACAATTTCTCTTATGGTGCGTATTACCAGTAGGCAGCATTTATTAAACATGGTGTAAGAATACATGTACGCACATCTCACAGTGCTAGCTGATGGTTCAGCCCCATTTAATTTCTGGGTTGCAAAATTGAATTCATGGTTTGAGCTAGAACAATTCGCCTTGAACTGTCTGAACGTGGAACGGGGTCATCACAGACAGGTGCATCTTCCTGTTCTCAGCTAATGTGGTCAAGCTGACTTTTATTAAAATTAATAAATTGAGAATTACACTGGACTTGTCAGTACCTTCGGCTGAGTAGACAACTATAGTAGCAGCAACCAGACATGTATATACTGTATTTTCTGGTCATCATAATGGGAGACCCAGACAATGGGGTTTAGGGCACTGCCCTCCGGAGGTCACACTAGGTACTACAAGTTTGTAGACACCGCCCCCTCCGCTTATAAACCCCTACCGCAGGGAACATCCTCAGTTTTAAACTTAGTGTGCTCGGAGGATCACGCTTTGCTTGCACTTCACTGCATTCTCACAACTTACGTGATGGCGTCTGAAGACAAGGTAAAATGGTTCCGGTCGGGACCTGCGACAGCCTCCCCGCTCACCCTTGTGGAACACGCTGGTGGAGGTACCGGAGGGCCTAGAGCCTGGACACTTTGTGTTCTCCCGGTACGCTGTTGCGCTCCTTTCCATCCCTCTCTGGGGGGCTCTGGAGAGTGGGAGATGGGAGCCTTGCACAGCTCCGCTCCGTCCGAGGCCTCCCTAAATGGTGCTTACAGACCGGACTGGAGCCAGCCCAGTCCGAGGCCTCCCTAAATGGTGCTTACACTCCGGACTGGTGCTGAACCCCCGTCCGAGGCCTCCCTAAATGGTGCTTACAGACCGGACCGGCACTGAGGCACTCTGTGTCTCCTGTGTGCCTGGGGGTAGTGTCTGTCACTTTATGTGTCCTGACACTCAGACCGCGCGTTACTCTCGAGTCCGCGGATCTGGAGGTGTACCCCGTGCTGGGGTCACCCTGGCTGACCGCCCTGTGTGTCGCAGGGGCTGAGGCTGTAGGCTGCGGATGTGTGTTGGTGCATGCAGTCTGTGTGATGTATTTCACATTACTTCCCGCGCTGCGGGCTCTGGCGCCTTAATACTGAGGCTGCTTGGAGGATAGGAAGCAGCCCGTGCGGTGACGTCATCGATGGGCGTGTGTGTGTGCTTCCCGCGTGTTTTCGGCGCCGCCCACGGTTTCACTGTCGGCGGCCATCTTTACCCTCACTCCCGGCTGGGATCTGTATGCAGCGTGCGTACTGCACTCCAGAGGAGACCGGAAACTCTCGCGGAGGTCACACACACACACCGCTTCCTCCTACCGCTTCGCTGCGGTCGGTAAGCCACCGGGATTCCCGGTTTTGTCTGCACAATTTGGCTTATTTTCCCCTACTGTGGCGATGTCCTCAGTTAGGAAGCGTGCTGCTAGGGCGGCAGATGCCACCATTACCTGTGCTACATGCAATGGGACTCTGGTGGAGGGGTCCTGCAATAACTGCGGACGCCCAGAGGCCCGGACTGACACTGCTGAGACAGCAGCTCCGGTGCTGTACCCTGAGGTGCAAGTGATCCCAGGGCCATGGGAAACTCAGAATAAGATCAATGAATCTCTGTTGTCCCAACTGTCCTCCATGTCGCAGTCCCTGGAGGCACTCAATAGGAGGCTGGAAAGCCCAGCTACTCCTTCCAGTTACCCCCGGGTGTCTCCCTCTTCTGCTGTGAGACTCCTTAAGCGGGCTCGTCGTGAGGCTTCACCCGAGCTCCAGGCTCTCTCTGAGGAGGAGCGTTCCTCTGATGAGGAGGATGATGGGGGTTCAACTTTCGGGTCTGTGTCTGTGTCTGAACCACCAGACGGGGTGGAGGATCTGGTGTCCTCTATTAACGAGACCTTACGTCTCGTGACACCCCCTGAGGAGGTGACTGTACACCCGAAGGAGGTCTATCAATGGCTGCGGCCAGAGGCTAGACCAAGTGGCTCCTTCATGGACCACACTAATTTTGGAAGGGTGGTCAGAGCTCCCAGGTTACATCCTGGGCGGCGTTATGTCCGCAAACCTAAGGACAATCGCTTCCCCTTCCCCCAGGAGGTACTACAGGAGTGGTCGCAGTCCCCGAAGGTGGACGCTTCCATGACCAGGATTGCTGCACGCTCCCTTTTCTCTGCCTCTGATAGCTCCTCGCTGAAGGATGCGACTGATAGACAGGTCGAGCAACTCGCCAAGTCTTCCTATGAGGCTGTGGGGTCTTCATTTGCCCCTAATTTTGCCACAGCCTGGACCTTACAAGCGATTACTACTTGCTTGGATGGTATCACTGACCTGGCAAGGTCCAGTCCAGAGGTCCTGGCGCTTACCGAAAGGGCAAGGGCCTATGCGGACTACGCCAGGACGGCAACCTTGGAGACTGCCACTCGCTCAGCTGTGGCATCGGCCAACGCTATTGCGATTCGCAGGTTGTTGTGGCTGCGTCTTTGGGACTCAGATGCCACATCTAAGAAGATTTTGCAGAATCTTCCTTTCTCTGGTGACAGGCTTTTTGGTACCGAACTGGACAAGCTGATAAAGGATTCTGCTGAGTCTAAGATCCCGCAGAATAAGCCTAAGCCACGGTATTCCGTTAAGAGGAACCCAAAGCAGTGGTCCTTTCGTTCCAGCTCACAGTCATCCGCACAGTCCGCTCGCACGGACCGAGGGGGCAAGCCCGCTTCTCAGTGGCGCTCTAAGAGTCGTCCAAAGAAGCGGCGGGGGGCAGCGGCTGCCGCCCCCAAACCCGCCTCTACATGACTCGCTCTCCCTTCCTGCCTCCCCACAGGTGGGGGGTCGCCTGTCTCGTTTTCAGGACAGGTGGCTACTTCACGTTCAAGATCAGTGGGTTCGAGACGTGGTCTCGCGAGGTTACAGGATAGAGCTGACGTCAAAGCCGATACCCCGATTCCATCGGTCGGTCCCATCCCCAGAAAAGGCTCATGCCTTTCACCTGGTGTTGGAGGGTCTCCGCAGAGACGGAGTGGTGGTCCCGGTGCCTTCCGGGGAGAGGTTTCGGGGTTTTTACTCCAACCTCTTCATTGTCCCAAAGAAGGACGGATCCTTCCGCCCTGTTCTGGACCTAAAGTTGTTCAACCGTCACGTGTTGGTTCGGAAGTTCCGTATGGAATCACTGCGATCCGTGATCGCAGCTGTGTCACAGGGGGACTTCCTAGCGTCCATAGATATTCGAGACGCTTACCTTCACGTGCCCATTGCACCGGCTCATCAGCGCTGGTTGAGATTTGCAGTGGGGGAAGAACACTTCCAATTTGTGGCGCTGCCGTTCGGGTTGGCCTCGGCACCGCGGGTGTTCACAAAAGTGATGGCCTCCATGATGGCCCTCCTGCACGTGCAGGGGCACGCCGTAATACCCTATCTGGACGACCTGCTGGTCAGGGCGCCATCAGAACACCTTTGTCGGCAAAGCCTGGAGGTAACCATGAAGTCCCTGGAACAGTTCGGGTGGCTTATCAATATCCAGAAGTCGACCCTGGTTCTGACCCAGTCACTGACATATCTGGGCATGGACTTCCACACGGACTCGGCCCTAGTGTCTCTGCCACGAGTCAAACAGATGGCGATCCAATCAGGAGTGCAAGCAGTCCTCCTGTCACCACAATCATCCCTACGGATCTTGATGAAGCTGGTGGGGCGCATGGTAGCTGCAATAGAGGCAGTACCTTTTGCGCAGTTTCGCCTCCGTCCTCTCCAGCTGGAGATTCTTCGCAGATGGGACAAGAGGACGATCTCTCTGAATCGGCTGGTGACATTTTCCCAACCGACCAGGGATTCCCTGCAGTGGTGGCTTCAGCCACTTCACTTGTCATGGGGCCGTTCCTTCCTCAAACCGTCATGGTTAGTGGTGACCACCGACACCAGTCTGACGGGCTGGGGTGCGGTGTTCTTACACCACAGGGCTCAAGGCCTCTGGACTCCGTCGGAGTCGGCGTTGCAGATCAACGTGCTGGAGATCAAGGCGGTCTATCTGGCGCTCCTGGCGTTTCAGAAGTTCCTGTCAGGGCAACCCATTCGGGTTCAGTCCGACAATGCGACGGCCGTCGCCTATATAAATCATCAGGGAGGGACCAGAAGTGCTCAGGCCCTCGCCGAAGTCCACCGCATTCTATCGTGGGTGGAGGACAACGACTGCCTGATCTCCGCAGTTCACATCCCAGGGGTCGAGAACTGGGAGGCCGACTACCTGAGCCGGCAGGGGATGGACGCCGGAGAGTGGTCTCTTCATCCAGACGTCTTCCAGGACATCTGCAGCAAATGGGGCACTCCGGACGTGGATCTGATGGCCTCACGGCTGAATCATCAGGTGCCGCAATACATGGCGAGATCATGGGATCCTCAGTCTCTGGGGGCAGATGCCCTGATCCTGAGTTGGTCCAGATTCCATCTTCCGTATGTGTTCCCGCCTCTAGCTCTGATTCCCAGGGTTCTGTGGAAGATCAGGTCGGAGTGCAGGGTAGCCATTCTAGTGGCTCCAGATTGGCCCAGGAGGTCCTGGTATCCGGACCTGTGGCAACTGTCAGGCGGACTCCGGTGGGCTCTTCCAGAACGTGCAGATCTGCTCGCGCAAGGCCCATTCTTCCACCTCAATTCCAGGGCCCTCAGATTGACTGCATGGCTCTTGAGGCCTGGCTGCTGACGTCCAGGGGCTTCTCTCCTACGGTTGTTGCCACCATGACTCGGGCTAGGAAGCCTGTTTCCAGGAAGATGTACCACAGAACGTGGAAGATTTTCTTCACCTGGTGTGCCTCGGGTGGTCGCTCCCCGTGGCCCTTGTCCATTCCGACATTGTTGGCTTTCCTTCAGTCGGGGCTGGAATTGGGATTATCCCTAGGCTCTTTGAAGGGTCAAGTGTCAGCTCTTTCAGTGCTGTTTGACAAGCGCTTGGCGCTCCTTCCCAAGGTCCGTCAGTTTCTCCAGGGAGTCTCTCGGGTGGTCCCGCCCTACAGGCGACCACTGGACCCTTGGGACCTTAACATGGTCCTGGCGGCACTACAGAAACCGCCGTTTGAGCCGTTGAGAGACATTTCTCTGTCTCGTCTGTCCCAGAAGGTGGTCTTTCTGGTGGAGATTACATCTCTGAGAAGGGTCTCAGAATTGGCTGCACTATCGTGCAAGTCACCCTTTCTGGTAGTTCACCAAGACAAGGTGGTGTTAGCCCGCGGCCAGAATTCTTGCCAAAGGAGGTTTCCACTTTTCACCTGAACCAGGAGATTGTTCTCCCATCATTTTGCCCCGCTCCCGTTCATCAGGTCGAGCGCGATCTACATACTCTGGATCTCGTGAGGGCTGTACGCATTTATGTGTCCAGAACTGCCTCCTTCCGGAATTCGGATTCCTTATTTGTCCTGACGACAGGTCGCTGTAAGGGGTCCGCGGCATCGAAGTCAACCTTGGCCAGATGGATCAAGGCTCCCATTCAGGAGGCCTACCGGTCTTCTGGTTTGCCTCTCCCGGTGGGATTGAAAGCTCACTCTACCAGAGCTGTCGGTGCCTCCTGGGCTTTGCGACATCGAGCTTCTGCTCTACAGGTGTGTCAGGCAGCCACATGGTTCAGCCTGCACACTTTCTCTAAGCACTATATGGTGCATGCCCATGCCTCTGCGGATGCAAGTTTGGGCAGGCGGGCCCTCCAGGCGGCGGTTGCCCACCTTTGAGGGGGACCATGTGTTATCCGTCTTTGAGGAACTCTTCCCGCCCTGGGGTATTGCTTTAGGACATCCCCATTGTCTGGGTCTCCCATTATGATGACCAGAAAAAAGAGAATTTTGTTTTACGTACCGTAAATTCTTTTTTCTTTAATCATCAATGGGAGACCCAGCACCCACCCAGTTGTTCCGTTGCATGTTTTGCATTTGACCTGTTCCCTGTTGGGACAGTGTTCTTCCGGGTTGTTGGACCGTCTGTGCACGGTTTCTTTCCCGATGTTTTGGGTGTGGTTTATTTGTCTCCTCGCAGCTTATGGACCAAACTGAGGATGTTCCCTGCGGTAGGGGTTTATAAGCGGAGGGGGCGGTGTCTACAAACTTGTAGTACCTAGTGTGACCTCCGGAGGGCAGTGCCCTAAACCCCATTGTCTGGGTCTCCCATTGATGATTAAAGAAAAAAGAATTTATGGTACGTAAACAAAATTCTCTTTTTGCCTTGACAACATTTTGTAGAATCCAAAAATACAGCAACTCTTAAAAAGAAAAAAGACAAATTGAAAAACCACTAAAAAAAATGGTTGGCTGCCTTCTCCACCATCACTGCCTCTTCGACCCACGCCACCATGTCCACCTGAACCTACTCCATTTCCATCTACGCCTTCACCTCCTCCTTTTCTAGGTTCTTTTTTGTTTGCTTCTTTTGGTGGGGGGGGGAAAGGGTGTAGATCTTCATGTAAGTTATGTTCATAAAGTAAGACAAGAAAACATTTTTATAATAATTTAAAAAATCACCGAAAATGTAAAAAGAAAATGGTTGACTGCGCCTTTTTGACTTACGTCACCATATCCACCTTTCCACCTTAACCTACTCCCCTTCCACCTGCCCCTTTTCCTTCTTTTCTAGGTTCCTTTTTTTATTGTTTTGGGGGGGAGTAGAGCTTCATGTAAGTTATGTTCATAAAGTAAGGAAAAAAAGGCTAAAAAGAAACCCAAAAAGGCACCACAAAACTTGAAAAAAAAAATGCTTTTTGACCTACATGTCATGTCCACCTAGTTTTCTAGAGAGGTGATATTTAGGCTGTGGTGGTGAACCCCAACTAGTTGCTCTGTACAGGCCTTTGGAAAATTGGTTTTGGGGGAACATCTTGAAAATTAGGCTATGGAAGCGAGCCCAGAGTAGATTCTCTGTACGGGACTTTTGAACATTGGTTTACTGAAGGTGGGGGGGAAATGGATATTTCAAATTGACATGACAATACACCCTCTACTGATGACGGCTATTGTTGCCTCTGGGCATCCTGGCTACCTTGATCAATTATTTGATGCAGAGACTGTCAAGTGACCACAAAGTTCCCCTGACTGTTACCAGTGCTGATTACTGGATGGCCACCCTACTTTATGCTCGCTACTATGGCAAGGTGCCATGGTTAATTCCATTACTGAAACGTGTCCAAATCCCCTCCTAATCATGGCCACAGTACCACTAAACCAAAAAATAAAAACAGTCTAATTCCATTATACATAGTTGTAGTATTCAGTCATAGCTAGCTACTTGCATGCCAAATTTGGGTAATGTTTCTTTGGTGTGTAGGTAAAGTCTCCAAAGAGTCTCTGTTGGGACCTTCTTTAAAATTGAGTGCTCTGTGGTGGATCTCAGGCTATCTTATTAATAAACATTTTTATTTAGATAGTGCTGCACTTTACAATTCAGAGGTGACATGTACAGACAGTACAGAGTATAAAAAAAAATTAACTTCCCACCACAGAATCTTAGGCTGCCTTCACACTTGCGTTTGTGTCTGCATGTGGAGGGCATGCAGACGCAAACGCAGGCAAACACAGCCCATACTAATGTGAACGCAGCGGAGAATCTCTGCATGCGTTCACATTACTATGGTGCCCAGGCAGCCAATCAGCTGTCTCTGGGGGCGGCCGGGAGGAGGAGATCAGCGGCAGAGATCTCCTCCCGGCACAGCTGATCTCCTGCCGGTGTCAGCGGGGAGATACAGCTGATATGACAGCTGTTTAAATCTCCCGCGCTGACACCGAATAGAGTCTTATCAGTGGGGGAGATATGAAACAGCTGATGGCTGCTTCAAATCTCCCGCGCCAACATCACCTATTCGGTGTACGCGTGGGAGATTTAAACAGCTGTCAGATCAGCTGTTTCTCCCCGCTGACACCGGCGGGAGATCAGCTGTGGCTCTGCATGATCTCCCGGTGGCCGCCGGTGATCACCAGCGGCAGCGGCCACCGGGAGAGAGATTTCAATGAGATCCGCAGCGTTCTCCTGCGGTGTCATGCGGACACTGTGGATCCATTGAGATCCATGCATTTTTTGTGCGCTTGCGGGTGCTTGCAGATAAAACAAGCGCCGCAAACGCACAAAGAAATGCTGCATGCTGCGTTTGGAGTGCGGTTGGAGGGCGCTTAAATTATGTGCATCCGAAAGCAAATGCGGCCAAACGCAGCCATACGCAGGCACATGCGTTCCCATGTTAAACATAGGAACGCATGTGCGCAAGCGTTTGGTGCGCTCCGCTCCAAACGCAAGTGTGAAGGCAGCCTAAATTGGTTTTCTGGTGTGGGGGGAGGGGGGGAAGGAAATCTTTAAACTTAGGCTGTGGGAGTAAACCAAGACTACATGCTCTGTACGAACCTTTAGAAAATTGGTTGTATGACGGGGGAGGGGAGGAGGAATCTTGAAATATTGTTGAAGTTTCCAAAGAGTCTTTTTTTGGCGCCTTTTTTAAAATTGCATGCTCTGTGATAGATTTTGGACAATCTTTGTTGTGAGGGTCACCAAGCAAAAAAGGCTGTTTCATCTAAAAAAAATTGGGTGCTGCTAGTGGTGTAGCTGCTTTAGGACGTTCATGTGGTAGATCTGTGTATCTAGAGCACTCACCCCACAGGTTGTTCTCCCTCACCTTCCTAGAGCCACCTCCCTCCCACAAGCACATGATGTGCCAGCAACATTATCACCACCAGTGTGAACTTCTATCTCCACACCATCCAATGGAAGTCTTCAGCTCTCCATCTCACAAGTCAACTACAAGCTGTTAATTTCACCACTGGAGCTGTCAATTTGGCCCAGAGGGGAAAATAGAGGCTGTTTAGAGACTGTTTTAAAAATTGGGTGCTCATTGCTGAATCTCAGGCAATCTTGGCTGTGAGGGTAAACTTTTGTAAATGGCCATGCATGTATTTTTTTTTTCAAAATAGGTGCTCAGAGAGGTATTTATGGGGATATATTGAGTGATGGGTATGCCCTATTTAGTTATGGTTCAGGCGGTTTGTCATACACCTTTTTCAGTCTTGCTCTAGGCTCCATTATTAGCAGCCACCACTGTTCTGCGTGGCCCCATTACTGACAACAATCAGAACAGAGTGTTATTCCATAATTAATAGCTATTGTATTCAGCCTTGGCTGCCTGCTTTGAAAAATAATTTTATTCATAATAAATGCTTCGGGTCCCAGGGATACTCAGTCAACAACAGTGGAGAGGCACACAAAGTCAAAGGGGATGGACTGTCAGTAGCAAGACTACTCTCGCCATCTTGCCACATATCAGCAGGGTCTGTGGCCTTAGTTTTTAACAACATTCTACCTCTCGCCAGTGTGCAGCCGGGTCTGTGGCTTCATAAAATAAATAAATAAAATTAAGCAGTAGTCACTGTGTATCAGGTATTGCAGGCTTAATCTGTCCCAAGCCTGTAACTGGGCTGCATACTCTGTACTCCCCATCACACACATATACTATTGGATATCAAACCCAGAATCAACCATATGTGCTTATCTATTCTTAGGAACGTTACATCTTACAGTATGCATAATTGCTTATACTCTCTCCTACATTTTGCTTAATTTACTCATTTGTTTTCATACCAGAATGTCCCAACCTAATTCCCAACCGGCATTACAAGTTTTTTTTTATTTTTATTTATTTTACTTTATTTTATTATTGTTTTTCTTCTTTAACCTGACTGTACATAGTTAATACCCTTTGCCTTTATTAAATCTTCACAATCCTATATGAACATTCTAGTTAGCCCTACACTTAGAGTGCTCCTAAGTGTATTACTTCCCCACCCCCTCCTTCCCTTATACTCCTGGACAACTACATACTATTTCATGGACATCAAGAAATGTTTACTTCTCTCCCACATAAAGATCCCACTCTTTTATCTGTATACATAGATTATAATCTCATACCCAGAAGTTACAATCATTGTTTTCCTGTGTATTACAAATGTATTGTTTATTTAACGCTATTCCCTCACCTTCTTCCCTTCTGTACCCCCTACCAAGAGAAAAAAAAATTTCAATAAAAACGTTTTGAAATGTAACTGGGCTGCAGCAGGCAGTGTTGCATAGCTCTTAAAACCATCTGTATTCAAGCAGTTGTGTGCAAAAGTGGTGTGTTTCAGGCAATTTTGGCTGTGAGGGTCAACCAAGTATAGAGACTTTTACATGCCCATTTTAAAAATGGGGTGTTCTTTGTTGGCTCTCAGACAATCTAGGCTGTGAGGGTCAACCGGTTATAAAGCTTTTCTAGGCCCATTGTAAAAATTCATGCTCTGTGGTTTATCTTCGGCAATCTGGGCTGTGAGTATCAACAGGGAAACAATCTGTTTAGAGTCCTTTTGTAAAATTTGGTGCTCTGTGGGGGAAACATGTGACTGTATGAGTGATGGGTCTGCCGTATGTAATTACTAGTGATGAGCGAGCATGCTCACCACTACTCGGTACTCGCACGAGTATCACTGTACTCGGGCTACTCGGCGAGCACCGAGTAATCTCGCGATACTCGTGCTGTGCTCGTGGTCGTCATCTCTGCATGTTGGCGCTCTTTTGAGAGCCAGCCCACGTGCAGGGATTGGCTGGCAGACCACTGCAATGCCACAGCCCTGTTAGTTGTGGCATAGCAGTGATTGGCCGCCCTGCACAGCGTGACCGAGCCTTTATAACTCCCGGCGCGCTGTGCTCGGCACACAGCCATCCAGACAGTGAGTGTAGGGAGAGTGTCTGCTGCTGCTTAGGGACAGATTTGCGGCCCTTATAGGTAGATCCGTAGCAGGGCTGCAAACTGCTACTGACCACAACAGTCCTTCTCAGGACTAATCTAGGAGGATATAGGCAGGGTGATCCAGATCGGAGTCCAAGCTTTCCAGTGACCAGAACAGTCCTTCTCAGGACTAATCTAGGAAGATATAGGCAGGGTGATACAGATCGGAATCCAAGCTTTTCTGTGCCCATTAGAGTCACCAGACTGTTGTACTTACTACCTTAATACAGGTTAGGGACTAAAATCCTCTCCTGACACCATTACAGTCACCAAACTGTTGTACTTACTACCTTGATACAGGTTAGGGACTAAAATCCTCTCCTGACACCATTACAGTCACCAGACTGTTGTACTTACTACCTTCATACAGGTTAGGGACTAAAATCCTAATCTCTTGTGATCTGACCAGTCACCAGACTGGTGTACGTCATACCTTGATACAGGTTAGGGCCTAAAATCCTAATCTCCTGTCACCATTACAGTCACCAGACTGGTGTAATTACTACCTTCATACAGGTTAGGGACTAAAATCCTAATCTCTTGTGATCTGAACAGTCACCAGACTGGTGTATGTCATACCTTGATACAGGTTAGGGACTAAAATCCTAATCTCCTGTGACCATTACAGTCACCAGACTGTTGTAATTACTACCTTGATACAGGTTAGGGACTAAAATCCTAATCTCTTGTGATCTGACCAGTCACCAGACTGGTGTACGTCATACCTTGATACAGGTTAGGGCCTAAAATCCTAATCTCCTGTCACCATTACAGTCACCAGACTGGTGTAATTACTACCTTCATACAGGTTAGGGACTAAAATCCTAATCTCTTGTGATCTGAACCGTCCCCAGACTGGTGTACGTCATACCTTGATACAGGTTAGGGCCTAAAATCCTAATCTCCTGTCACCATTACAGTCACCAGACTGTTGTAATTACTACCTTGATACAGGTTAGGGACTAAAATCCTAATCTCTTGTGATCTGAACAGTCACCAGACTGGTGTACGTACTACCTTGATACAGGTTAGGGACGAAAATCCTAATCTCCTGTGATCTGACCAGTCACCAGACTGTTGTACTTACTACCTTGATACAGGTTAGGGACTAAAATCCTCTCCTGACACCATTACAGTCACCAGACTGTTGTACTTACTACCTTGATACAGGTTAGGGACTAAAATCCTCTCCTGAAACCATTACAGTCAGCAGACTGGTGTACGTACTACCTTGATACAGGTTAGGGACTAAAATCCTAATCTCTTGTGATCTGAACAGTCACCAGACTGGTGTACATACTACCTTGATACAGGTTAGGGACTAAAATCCTAATCTCCTGTGATCTGACCAGTCACCAGACTGGTGTACGTCATACCTTGATACAGGTTAGGGCCTAAAATCCTAATCTCCTGTGACCATTACAGTCACTAGACTGTTGTAATTACTACCTTGATACAGGTTAGGGACTAAAATCCTAATCTCTTGTGATATGAACAGTCACCAGACTGTTGTACGTACTACCTTGATACAGGTTAGGGACTAAAATCCTAATCTCCTGTGATCTGACCAGTCACCAGACTGGTGTACGTCATACCTTGATACAGGTTAGGGCCTAAAATCCTAATCTCCTGTCACCATTACAGTCACCAGACTGGTGTAATTACTACCTTCATACAGGTTAGGAACTAAAATCCTAATCTCTTGTGATCTGAACAGTCACCAGACTGGTGTACGTCATACCTTGATACAGGTTAGGGCCTAAAATCCTAATCTCCTGTCACATTACAGTCACAAGACTGGTGTAATTACTACCTTCATACAGGTTAGGGACTAAAATCCTAATCTCTTGTGATCTGAACCGTCACCAGACTGGTGTACGTCATACCTTGATACAGGTTAGGGCCTAAAATCCTAATCTCCTGTCACCATTACAGTCACCAGACTGTTGTAATTACTACCTTGATACAGGTTAGGGACTAAAATCCTAATCTCTTGTGATCTGACCAGTCACCAGACTGTTGTACTTACTACCTTGATACAGGTTAGGGACGACTAAAATCCTCTCCTGACACCATTACAGTCACCAGACTGTTGTACTTACTACCTTGATACAGGTTAGGGACTAAAATCCTCTCCTGAAACCATTACAGTCACCAGACTGTTGTAATTACTACCTTCATACAGGTTAGGGACTAAAATCCTAATCTCTTGTGATCTGAACAGTCACCAGACTGGTGTACGTACTACCTTGATACAGGTTAGAGACTAAAATCCTAATCTCCTGTGATCTGACCAGTCACCAGACTGGTGTACGTCATGCTTTGATACAGGTTAGGGCCTAAAATCCTAATATCCTGTCACCATTACAGTCCCAAACTGTTGTAATTACTACCTTGATACAGGTTAGGGACTAAAATCCTAATCTCTTGTGATCTGAAGAGTCACCAGACTGGTGTACGTACTACCTTGATACAGGTTAGGGACTAAAATCCTAATCTCCTGTGATCTGACCAGTCACCAGACTGGTGTACGTCATACCTTGATACAGGTTAGGGCCTAAAATCCTAATCTCCTGTCACCATTACAGTCACCAGACTGTTGTAATTACTACCTTGATACAGGTTAGGGACTAAAATCCTAATCTCTTGTGATCTGAACAGTCACCAGACTGGTGTACGTACTACCTTGATACAGGTTAGGGACGAAAATCCTAATCTCTGTGATCTGACCAGTCACCAGACTGGTGTACGTCATACCTTGATACAGGTTAGGGCCTAAAATCCTAATCTCCTGTCACCATTACAGTCACCAGACTGGTGTAATTACTACCTTCATACAAGTTAGGGACTAAAATCCTAATCTCTTGTGATCTGAACAGTCACCAGACTGGTGTACGTCATACCTTGATACAGGTTAGGGCCTAAAATCCTAATCTCCTGTCACTATTACAGTCACAAGACTGGTGTAATTACTACCTTCATACAGGTTAGGGACTAAAATCCTAATCTCTTGTGATCTGAACCGTCACCAGACTGGTGTACGTCATACCTTGATACAGGTTAGGGCCTAAAATCCTAATCTCCTGTCACCATTACAGTCACCAGACTGTTGTAATTACTACCTTGATACAGGTTAGGGACTAAAATCCTAATCTCTTGTGATCTTGACCAGTCACCAGACTGTTGTACTTACTACCTTGATACAGGTTAGGGACGACTAAAATCCTCTCCTGACACATTACAGTCACCAGACTGTTGTACTTATTACCTTGATACAGGTTAGGGACTAAAATCCTTCTCCTGAAACCATTACAGTCACCAGACTGGTGTAATTACTACCTTCATACAGGTTAGAGACTAAAATCCTAATCTCTTGTGATCTGAACAGTCACCAGACTGGTGTATGTACTACCTTGATACAGGTTAGAGACTAAAATCCTAATCTCCTGTGATCTGACCAGTCACCAGACGGGTGTTACGTCATGCCTTGATACAGGTTAGGGCCTAAAATCCTAATTCTCTGTCACCATTACAGTCACCAGACTGTTGTAATTACTTCCTTGATACAGGTTAGGGACTAAAATCCTAATCTCTTGTGATCTGAACAGTCACCAGACTGGTGTATGTACTACCTCTATACAGGTTAGGGACGAAAATCCTAATCTCCTGTGATCTGACAGTCACCAGACTGTTGTACTTACTACCCTGATACAGGTTAGGGACTAAAATCCTAATCTCTTGTGATCTGAAGAGTCATCAGACTGGTGTACGTACTACCTTGATACAGGTTAGGGACTAAAATCCTAATCTCCTGTGACCATTACAGTCGCCAGACTGGTGTAATTACTACCTTCATACAGGTTAGGGCCTAAAATCCTAATCTCCTGTCACCATTACAGTCACCAGACTGGTGTAATTACTACCTTCATACAGGTTAGGGACTAAAATCCTAATCTCTTGTGATCTGAACAGTCACCAGACTAGTGTACGTACTACCTTGATACAGGTTATGGACGAAAATCCTAATCTCCTGTGATCTGACCAGTCACGAGACTGGTGTACTTACTACCTTGATACAGGTTAGGGACTAAAATCCTCTCCTGACACCATTACAGTCACCAGACTGTTGTAATTACTTCCTTGATACAGGTTAGGGACTAAAATCCTAATCTCTTGTGATCTGAACAGTCACCAGACTGGTGTATGTACTACCTCTATACAGGTTAGGGACGAAAATCCTAATCTCCTGTGATCTGACCAGTCACCAGACTGTTGTACTTACTACCTTGATACAGGTTAGGGCCTAAAATCCTAATCTCCTGTCACCATTACAGTCACCAGACTGGTGTAATTACTACCTTCATACAGGTTAGGGACTAAAATCCTAATCTCTTGTGATCTGAACAGTCACCAGACTGGTGTACGTCATACCTTGATACAGGTTAGGGACTAAAATCCTAATCTCCTGTGACATTACAGTCACCAGACTGGTGTAATTACTACCTTCATACAGGTTAGGGACTAAAATCCTAATCTCTTGTGATCTGAACAATCACCAGACTGGTGTACGTACTACCTTGATACAGGTTAGGGACGAAAATCCTAATCTCCTGTGATCTGACCAGTCACCAGACTGGTGTACGTCATACCTTGATACAGGTTAGGGACGAAAATCCTAATCTCCTGTCAGCATTACAGTCACCAGACTGGTATAATTACTACTTCATACAGGTTAGAGACTAAAATCCTAATCTCTTGTGATCTGAACCATCACCAGACTGGTGTACGTCATGCCTTGATACAGGTTAGGGACTAAAATCCTAATCTCCTGTCACCATTACAGTCACCAGACTGTAGTAATTACTACCTTGATACAGGTTAGGGACTAAAATCCTAATCTCTTGTGATCTGAACAGTCACCAGACTGGTGTACGTACTACCTTGATACAGGTTAGGGATGAAAATCCTAATCTCCTGTGATCTGACAGTCACCAGACTGGTGTATGTACTACCTCTATACAGGTTAGGGACGAAAATCCTAATCTCCTGTCATCATTACAGTCACCAGACTGGTGTAATTATACCTTCATACAGGTTAGGGACTAAAATCCTAATATCCTGTGACCTCTACAGTCACCAGACAGTTGTCGCAGTATACAGGCAAAATGCGCAAGGGCGTTGGCAAGGGCGTTGGCAAGGAACAAGGAAGTGGACGTGATGGTGGTGCAGGCAGAGGCCGAGGTCGTGTGCAAGCACTAATTTCGCAACAACAAAGGGCCACATCTCCTCACTCGCACGTCCTGTCCCAAATTCTTGGAGCCCGCAGCAGTACACCGCTGTTGAAGCAAGAGCAGTGTCAACAGGTTGTTACTTGGATAGCGGATAATGCTTCAAGTCAGATGGGCACCTCCACAAACACCCTGTCTTCCACACGGTCAAGTGTCAGTAGCCGTGATACTGCACCGCACATTTCCCAACCTGATCCTCCTTCCTACCACCAGGCCGAGTACACGTCCACGGACATTACTGATCCCACACTAGGACACTCGGAAGAGCTGTTCACGTATCCATTCGCAGAATCTGGCCTGTCGCCACCTCCTCTTGAAGTGGGTGATGAGGAGATGGTATGTACAGATGCCCAAATATTTGAGCAGCCACGTTCTCACTAACGGAATGTTGCCAAAGTGTCTCAACAAGGGGTGGACGATGATGAGACACAATTGTCATGAAGTCAGGAGGAGGATCAGGGTGCGGAAGAGGAAGACGACGTGGTGGATGATCCAGTAGCTGACCCAACATGGCAGGAGGATATGCAGAGCGAGGCCGCAGTGCACAGGGGAGGGAGGCGTAGCATCCCAACAGGCAATACGAAGCAGGGTCGTGTCCGCAGGCAGAAGGCAGGCAACCGTTCCCCGGAACAACAACACGACTCAAGGTGCCTGTGCAAATGTTCGGTGTTCCCGAGTCTGGGAGTTTAAGTTGGCTCCAGAAGACTCAAAAAAGGCCATTTGCCACACCTGCCATGCCAGTATCAGCAGGGGTACGAAAACTAGCAGCCTGACCACCACCAGCATGATCAGGCACATGTCAGCCAAGCACCCGACTTTGTGGGAAGTACAACAGAGTCGAGGAGCGGGTGCTTGCTGATGTCACTGCTACGTCTTCGCCTGTTGTGCGTGCGAGCCAATCCCCTGTCCATGCTGGCCGCGAACAAGCCTCCGGCCCTGCACCTGAAGTTTCCCACGCACAAATTACACCACCATCAAGCACGTCCTTGTCCCAGCGCAGCGTTCAATTATCCATTCAGCAAACATTTGAACGCAGGCGCAAATACGCTGCCAACGCCCCACATGCCACAGTCCTGAATGATCACATTTCGCGACTCATAGCGCTAGAAATGTTGCCTTTCGGCTGGTGGAGACGGAAGCATTCCGCGACCTGATGGCGGCTGCTGTCCCACGTTACTCGGTCCCCAGCTGCCACTATTTCTCCAGATGTGCCGTCCCCGCATTGCATAACCACAGTGTCCAACAGCATCACACGTGCCCTGAACAACGCTGTTTCAGCCAAAGTCCACCTAACCACAGACACGTGGACAAGTGCTTGTGGGCAAGGCCGCTACATCTCCTTGACGGCACACTGGATTAATATTGTGGAGGCTGGGACCCAGTCTGAGCGAGGGACGGAACACGTCCTTCCCACACCAAGGATAGCAGGCCCTACCTCTGTCAGGGTTTCACCGACACTCTACAGCTCCGGAATGTCATGCTCCTCAGCCTCCTCCTCCTGCGCATCCTCATCCACTGTACCCTCCACACCAGTCCCAAGCTGGAAGCACTGCAGCACTGCCTCTGCAAAGCGCAACAGGCTGTGCTGAAGCTAGTCTGCATAGATGACAAACCCCACAATGCAGAAGAGGTGTGGACAGCTCTGAAACAGCAGGCAGATCACTGGCTCACACCTCTGAACCTAAAGCCAGGAAAGGTCGTGTGTGACAATGGCCGGAACCTGGTGGCAGCTTTGAGGCGAGGGCAGCTGACGCATGTTCCATGCGTGGCCCATGTGCTCAACCTGGTGGTTCAGAGGTTTGTGAAGTCATACCCGAGGTGTCTGACCTGCTGGTAAAAGTTCGGCGTCTGTCTGCACATTTTCGCAAGTCACTTGCTGCTTCAGCCGGCCTTGCCGGCTTTCAGCGCCGTTTGCGTCTTCCAGCCCACAGACTGGTGTGTGATGTCCCCACGCGTTGGAATTCAACTCTGCACATGTTGGTCAGGATATGTGAGCAGAAGAGGGCAGTTGTGGACTACCTGCATCACCTAAGCCGTCGGGAAATGGGTCAAACTCCACACATAACACCTGAGGAGTGGAGATGGATGTCGGACCTATGCACCGTCCTCCAAAACTTTGAGGACTCCACCAAGATGGTGAGCGGCGAAGACGCCATTATTAGCGTCACCATACCACTACTCTGCCTTCTAAAACGGTCTCTGCTGAAAATCAAAGAGGATGCATTGCAGGCCGAGCGCGATGACTTGGAGCAAGAAACAGTAGTGGGTGTGGGTGAAAACACACAGCCCAGCCTCATCTCATCACAACGTGTAGTGGAGGACTATGACGAGGAGGAGGAGGATGAAGACATGGAGCAACTCTCTGGCCAAATTGAGGATATGACATGCACACCAGTCATACCCTCGAGTCAGCGTGGCTGGCCAGAGACAGGGGAGATGAGGAGGAGGAGGAGGAGGACAGCATGTTCAGTCATCGTGTTGGTCTGGATACTGAAGTGATGGCTGTTAAGAGTCTGGCGCACATGGCTGACATTATGGTAAGCTGCCTGTCTCGTGACCCTCGCGTTCAGAACATCTTGGCCGACAATCAGTACTGGTTGGCAACACTGTTAGACCCACGCTACAAGGAGAACTTTATGTCTCTCATTCCTGAGGCGGAGAGGTCAGCCAAAATGCAGCAGTTCAACAGGGCCATAGTCACGGAAGTAGTGAAATCTTTCCCCTCACAAAACGCTAGCGGCATAGGTCAGGATTCGGTGGACAACCAAGGCGTACGGCCGAGAGGGGCACAAGTCCAATCCGCCAGAGGTAGGGGAACTGTCTTTACGATGTGGGACAGTTTTCTCAGCCCCTCACTACCACAGCCCCTGAGGTGCGGGGTAGTGCCACCAGAAATGCTAAGTTTGGGCAGATGCTGAAGGAGTACCTTGCAGATCGAACAACTGTACTGCGAGATTCCTCTGTGCCTTTCAATTATTGGGTCTCCAAGCTGTACACATGGCATGAATTGGCTCTCTACGCTTTGGAAGTCCTGGCCTACCCTGCTGCTAGCGTTTTATCAGAGCGTGTTTTCAGTGCTGCAGGTGGAATCATCACTGATAAACGCACCCGCCTGTCAACTGAAAATGCTGACAGGCTGACTCTGATCAAGATGAACAAGGGTTGGATTGGGCCAGACTTCAACACACCACCAGCAAATGACAACTGAATTAAAATTTTGTTATGTGAATATGCCATGTACCTCCACTCACCCATGGGTACACACTTCAGGACTTTGGCTAATCGCTGGACTGCTCCTCCTTCTCCTCATGTGACACCATGATGACCGTTACAATAGTTAGGCTGTTGTTTGAGGTATACCCGCAGTGGTAAATTTTTTCGCCCATTCTTTTAGAATGGCATTACAACGACAGGAGACCCGCTTCTTTTCAATGGGAAAAATGTTTTGAGGCCCTCCTGCACGTCTCTATCCAGGGACAATGTGGAGCCTCCCAATTTTTGGCTGCCCTGACCAAAGGGCTATACTACAATACACCCACTTGAGGGTTACAGGCCCTACTACATGTCTGTATGCATGGGTCATTGTTGAACCTTCCAATTTTTGGCTGCCCTGGCCAAAGGCCTAGGCTAAAATACACCCACTTGAGGGTTATAGGCCCTACTACATGTCTGTATGCATGGGTCATTGTTGAACCTCCCAATTTTTGGCTGCCCTGACCAAAGGGCTATACTACAATACACCCACTTGAGGGTTACAGGCCCTACTATATGTCTGTATGCATGGGTCATTGTTGAACCTTCCAATTTTTGGCTGCCCTGGCCAAAGGGCTATACTACAATACACCCAGTTCTTGTTTACAGGCCCTCCTGCACGTGTCTATCCAGGGACAATGAGGAGCCTCCCACTTTTTGGCTGCCCTGGCCAAAGGCCTAGGCTAAAATACACCCACTTGAGGGTTACAGGCCCTACTACATGTCTGTATGCATGGGTCATTGTTGAACCTTCCAATTTTTGGCTGCCCTGGCCAAAGGCTAGGCTAAAATACACCCACTTGAGGGTTACACGGCCCTACTACATGTCTGTATGCATGGGTAATTGTTGAACCTCCAATTTTTGGCTGCCCTGACCAAAGGCTATACTACAATACGCCCACTTGAGGGTTACAGGCCCTACTACATGTCTGTATGCATGGGTCATTGTTGAACCTTCCAATTTTTGGCTGCCCTGCCATGGCACAAAGGAGCTCTAGTGCTAAAATATCACCCGAACTACTATCCGAGGGTTACAGGCCCTACTACATGTCTGTATGCATGGGTCATTGTTGAACCTTCCAATTTTTGGCTGCCCTGGCCAAAGGGCTATACTACAATACACCCAGTTCTTGTTTACAGGCCCTCCTGCACGTGTCTATCCAGGGACAATGAGGAGCCTCCCACTTTTTGGCTGCCATGGCCAAAGGCCTAGGCTAAAATACACCCACTTGAGGGTTACAGGCCTACTACATGTCTGTATGCATGGGTCATTGTTGAACCTTCCAATTTTTGGCTGCCCTGGCCAAAGGCCTAGCTAAGATACACCCACTTGAGGGTTACACGCCCTACTACACTGTCTGTATGCATGGGATCATTGATGACCTTTCCCAATTTTTGGCTGCCCTGACCAAAGGGCTAACTACAATACACCCACTTGAGGGTTACAGGCCCTACTACATGTCTGTATGCATGGGTCATTGTTGAACCTTCCAATTTTTGGCTGCCCTGGCCAAAGGCCTAGGCTAAAATACACCCACTTGAGGGTTACAGGCCCTACTACATGTCTGTATGCATGGGTCATTGTTGAACCTTCCAATTTTTGGCTGCCCTGGCCAAAGGCTATACTACAATACACCCAGTTCTTGTTTACAGGCCCTCTCAGTGTCTATCAGGGACATGTTAGAGACCTCCCAATTTTTGGCTGCCCTGGCCAAAGGCCTAGGCTAAAATACACCCACTTGAGGGTTACACGCCCTACTACATGTCTGTATGCTGGGTCATTGTTGAACCTCCAATTTTTGGCTGCCCTGACCAAAGGGCTATACTACAATACACCCACTTGAGGGTTACAGGCCCTACTACATGTCTGTATGCATGGGTCATTGTTGAACCTTCCAATTTTTGGCTGCCCTGGCCAAAGGCCTAGGCTAAAATAACACCACTTGAGGGTTACAGGCCCTAATACATGTCTGTATGCATGGGTCATTGTTGAACCTTCCAATTTTTGGCTGCCCTGGCCAAAGGGCTATACTACAATACACCCAGTTCTTGTTTACAGGCCCTCCTGCACGGTCTATCCAGGGACAATGAGGAGCCTCCCACTTTTGGCTGCCCTGGCCAAGGCCTAGGCTAAAATACACCCACTTGAGGGTTACAGGCCCTACTACATGTCTGTATGCATGGGTCATTGTTGAACCTTCCAATTTTTGGCTGCCCTGGCCAAAGGGCTATACTACAATACACCCAGTTCTTGTTTACAGGCCCTCCTGCACGTGTCTATCCAGGGACAATGAGGAGCCTCCCACTTTTTGGCTGCCCTGGCCAAAGGCCTAGGCTAAAATACACCCACTTGAGGGTTACAGGCCCTACTACATGTCTGTATGCATGGGTCATTGTTGAATACAAAAACTTACACTTAAGTTTTCTGGGCATGACCCTGGCTCTAAAGGGCTATACTACAATACACCCAGTTCTTGTTTACAGGCCCTCCTGCACGTGTCTATCCAGGGACAATGAGGAGCCTCCCACTTTTGGCTGCCCTGGCCAAAGGCCTAGGCTAAAATACACCCACTTGAGGGTTATAGGCCCTACTACATGTCTGTATGCATGGATCATTGTTGAACCTTCCAATTTTTGGCTGCCCTGGCCAAAGGGCTATACTACAATACACCCAGTTCTTGTTTACAGGCCCTCCTGCACGTGTCTATCCAGGGACAATGAGGAGCCTCCACTTTTTGGCTGCCCTGGCCAAAGGCCTAGGCTAAAATACACCCACTTGAGGGTTACAGGCCCTCCTGCACGTGTCTATCCAGGGACAATGAGGAGCCTCCCAATTTTTGGGTGCCCTGGCCAAAGGCCTAGGCTAAAATACACCCACTTGAGGGTACAGGCCCTACTACATGTCTGTATGCATGGGTCATTGTTGAACCTTCCAATTTTTGGCTGCCCTGGCCAAAGGGCTATACTACAATACACCCACTTGGGGTTACAGGCCCTACTGACTGTCGTATGCATGGGCAATTGATGACCTTCCAATTTTTGGCTGCCCTGGCCAAAGGCCTAGGCTAAAATACACCCACTTGAGGGTTACAGGCCCTACTACACTGATCTGTATGGACTCATGGTGCTGGCATTGGAACTACATTCCAATTTTTTGGCTGCACACATGGCCAAGGCTAGGCTACTAAAATACACCCACTTGAGGGTTACATGCCCTACTACATGTCTGTATGCATGGGTCATTGTTGAACCTCCCAATTTTTGGCTGCCCTGACCAAAGGGCTATACTACAATACACCCACTTGAGGGTTACAGGCCCTACTACATGTCTGTATGCATGGGTCATTGTTGAACCTTCCAATTTTTGGCTGCCCTGGCCAAAGGCCTAGGCTAAAATACACCCACTTGAGGGTTACAGGCCTTACTACATGTCTGTATGCATGGGTCATTGTTGAACCTTCCAATTTTTGGCTGCCCTGGCCAAAGGAATATACTACAATACACCCAGTTCTTGTTTACAGGCCCTCCTGCACGTGTCTATCCAGGGACAATGAGCAGCCTCCCACTTTTTGGCTGCCCTGGCCAAAGGCCTAGGCTAAAATGCACCCACTTGAGGGTTACAGGCCCTACTACATGTCTGTATGCATGGGTCATTGTTGAACCTTCCAATTTTTGGCTGCCCTGGCCAAAGGGCTATACTACAATACACCCATTCTTGTTTACAGGCCCTCCTGCACGTGTCTATCCAGGGACAATGAGGAGCCTCCCACTTTTTGGCTGCCCTGGCCAAAGGCCTAGGCTAAAATACACCCACTTGAGGGTTACAGGCCCTACTACATGTCTGTATACTGGGTCATTGTTGAACCTTCCAATTTTTGGCTGCCCTGGCTAAAGGGCTATACTACAATACACCCGTTCTTGTTTACAGGCCCTCCTGCACGTGTCTATCCAGGGACAATGAGGAGCCTCCCACTTTTGGGCTGCCCTGGCCAAGGCCTAGGCTAAAATACACCCACTTGAGGGTTACAGGCCCTACTACATGTCTGTATGCATGGGTCATTGTAGAACCTTCCAATTTTTGGCTGCCCTGGCCAAAGGGCTATACTACAATACACCCAGTTCTTGTTTACAGGCCCTCCTGCACTTGTCTATCCAGGGACAATGAGGAGCCTCCCACTTTTTGGCTGCCCTGGCCAAAGGCCTAGGCTAAAATACACCCACTTGAAGGTTACAGGCCCTACTACACGTCTGTATGCATGGGTCATTGTTGAACCTCCCAATTTTTGGCTGCCCTGACCAAAGGGCTATACTACAATACACCCACTTGAGGGTTACATGCCCTACTACATGTCTGTATGCATGGGTCATTGTTGAACCTCCCAATTTTTGGCTGCCCTGACCAAAGGGCTATACTACAATACACCCACTTGAGGGTTACAGGCCCTACTACATGTCTGTATGCATGGGTCATTGTTGAACCTTCCAATTTTTGGCTGCCCTGGCCAAAGGCCTAGGCTAAAATACACCCACTTGAGGGTTACAGGCCTTACTACATGTCTGTATGCATGGGTCATTGTTGAACATTCCAATTTTTGGCTGCCCTGGCCAAAGGAATATACTACAATACACCCAGTTCTTGTTTACAGGCCCTCCTGCACGTGTCTATCCAGGGACAATGAGCAGCCTCCCACTTTTTGGCTGCCCTGGCCAAAGGCCTAGGCTAAAATGCACCCACTTGAGGGTTACAGGCCCTACTACATGTCTGTATGCATGGGTCATTGTTGAACCTTCCAATTTTTGGCTGCCCTGGCCAAAGGGCTATACTACAATACACCCACTTCTTGTTTACAGGCCCTCCTGCACATGTCTATCCAGGGACAATGAGGAGCCTCCACTTTTTGGCTGCCCTGGCCAAAGGCCTAGGCTAAAATACACCCACTTGAGGGTTACAGGCCCTACTACATGTCTGTATACATGGGTCATTGTTGAACCTTCCAATTTTTGGCTGCCCTGGCCAAAGGGCTATACTACAATACACCCCGTTCTTGTTTACAGGCCCTCCTGCACGTGTCTATCCAGGGACAATGAGGAGCCTCCCACTTTTTGGCTGCCCTGGCCAAAGGCCTAGGCTAAAATACACCCACTTGAGGGTTACAGGCCCTACTACATGTCTGTATGCATGGGTCATTGTTGAACCTTCCAATTTTGGCTGCCTGGCCAAAGGGCTATACTACAATACACCCAGTTCTTGTTTACAGGCCCTCCTGCATGTGTCTATCCAGGGACAATGAGGGGCCTACCACTTTTGGGCTGCCCTGGCCCAAGGCCTAGGCTAAAATACACCCACTTGAGGGTTACAGGCCCTACTACATGTCTGTATGCATGGGTCATTGTTGAACCTTCCAATTTTTGGCTGCCCTGGCCAAAGGGATATACTACAATACACCCAGTTCTTGTTTACAGGCCCTCCTGCACGTCTCTATCCAGGGACAATGAGGAGCCTCCAAATTTTGGACTGTCCTGGCAAAGGGAAGATACTACAATAGACCCAGTTACTCAAAATGGGCACATTATTTCAAGACAAGGCTTCATGTTCGTCTCTTGTCAGGGTCATCGGAGTGCCGCACAATGTTTTCACGTAAAATCTTTCATGTAATCACAAAAAGTAACATACACCAGCTGTATCTCACTATTGGGTATGTCCCCTTAACATTTCCACCCTAAATATTCATTTTGGTGTCATTTTGGAAGGTTTTCTGGAGACTCCGTAAAATTGGCGTGAAACTCGGACAACATTGTTCACAGCTGTGACTTTTGAGTGAGAAATGCTTCCAGGGGTCTTCCCCATGGTGTTGCCATGTCATTTCAGCACTCTTCTGAGACTTTTGTGACATTTTTAGGGTTTTTCCATGCTGCCGGCAGTCATTTTATAAAAATACTCGTGTCTCCATAGGATAACATTGGGCTCGGTACTCGGGCCGAGTACACGAGTATCTCGGGATGCTCGGCCCGAGCTTCGAGCACCCGAGCATTTTAGTACTCACTCATCACTAATCAAAATCACACAACATTCAACATGTAAAGAAAGCAAAAAATATGTGAGTTTAATGATATCGTTACACGGTACAACTTATCAGCGATGTTGTTTGCGATCTCAGGAGCGCGCTGATTTTTTGGACACCTGTGCAACATCACTGGTGAGCTGTCACACGTCCAGATATCATGGACAACTTACCAATGATGTTATGAGCAGGGATTGTTCGCAAACACCGCGAACGATCCCTGCTAACTGCTGTGAATGGGCGAAGTCGGCTGTGACATCGCTATTGCGGTATCACACCAAACGATGCCGCAGGTTGCTTGAGCTGAAGTTGACAGGTTTCCCTGCATGCAGGAAAAACTGTCAACTCCTACTTGAACAACTATCGTTGTTGAATTGTGCGTTTACACACAACGACGCAACAACGATGTCATTTCAACATGTCACTTTTGAACTAAGTCGAGAACGATGTTGAAACGTGAAACAGGGCCTTTACAGGGGCAGCCCCAGCAGATTTAGCCTTCACATAGTCACCAATGACAGCAATACAGAAAGTATGCAAATGTCCCTCACTCTCCAAACAAACATAGATGTCTCTATTTGAGTGTAAAGGCTGAGAAATTATCACGTTTCTTGTCACCCAACATTTCAGACAAAACTACATTAATCTATTGTTAGGCCCAGCCATTTTAAGACACATACTCCTCCCGTGTGTGGTTCATGCCCTCCATGGTGCCACTATTCCCCACATGACTAAAAATGTTACATACACATGCATCCTAAAGCCACAACATCAGTGTGGATAGGGCAGATGCTGTGGAACACAAACATTTTAAATCTCTGGTAAGCGCAACGTCAGCACAACATGTTTCGCTATCCCTGTTTTGCCCTAGTAATGTTGAGCCCCCTAATCGCCTACAGTGGGGGCTGCATGGGCTTGTGGCCCCCCAATTGAGTTGTCTGGTAGCATATTGAGGTATCTGTTTCTTCCTAACATGTGTTTGTCATTATACTGTAGGTGCCTTAATATTCATGAGGTAGCTTCATGATGGATGGTAGAGGCAGGGCCGGCGTCAGCACCCGCGTACCCGGGCAAATGCCGGGGCCCTGGCGTGACTGAGGGGCCCCCGCCGCCCACCCACATCACGCACCGCCACGCCGGTATTATTATTTTACCGGCACTATACGGTGCTTTAAGATTAATCTCATTCCTGCTGCCGGCCGCCAGCCCCCGCTCCACCTCCGGCCCGTCACTTCCGCAGCGCTGCCTTGAGATCCACACTGTGGAGCGCATAGAAGAAGAGGAGGTAGAGTATTCATCACTCACCCTCCTCTATGCGTTCCGTAGCGGTACGCACGCACTGCACCGCCTCCTTCTCAGAAGTTAGTGCAGCTGCAGCCAGGGCCAGGCAGAGCGAGCTGGAGCAGAGCTCACTCTGAACACAGCTGAGCCGCACACAGTTCGGGACAGGGTGCCGGTGGCAGTGGGTAATAGTAAGTTTTTAAATAAATAGATACAGTCCCTGCAGTGTCCTACACCGAAGTCTGGCAGCGGCTGCTGACAGTAAATGTGCTTTGATTGGAGAGAACACAGCCTAGCTTGATGTCTCCACTCTAATCAGAATGTTTTACTTGTTGCCAGACTTCACAGTGGGAGATGCCACAGGGACAAAGCAGGTTAGTTGCACTGTGATGCTAACTTACTGTCTCTCTATGGCACCTCCCCTTAAATTCCAGCAATCAGCACCGACAGTAAATGCATTGTGAATGGAGTGGAGACAGCAAGTGAATGGACTTGATGTCTCTTGTGGTGCCCCCCTCCCCACTGATGTCTGGCAGTCGTCTACCTTATCTAGCCATGTGTACAATGGGGGTCAGAGTTTACCTTATAAAAAGGTTATACTCATTGCCAGAAAAGTGTGTGGACACTTCAACCATTCTTAATCAGTGAAGAATGGCTGCTATGATTTACAGTGACTGTACAGTACAGCTGTTTTTCAAAATTGCAATGTGGTGGAATTCATCATTGCATATGTTACAGCATTTAAATGAGCAACATCAAATGGTGAGGAGACTGATAATATAATGCAGCATTGAATATCGAACTAGTGTTAACTTGGACATCCGTCATGGGTATCTGATAAATGTTGCATGTTGCCTACCATTACCTTAGAAAGGCAGCGCAGCAGACAGGGTTGCAAAAAAACAGGGCCAGTGTCAGCACCCAGAGGACCCAGGCGAGTAGCGGGGCTCTGAAGTGCCTGGGGGGCCCCAAGCTGACTTATATGTTGGTGTTCACAGCCATATATATATATATATATATATATATATATATAAAAATGTACGGTATATCCAGTACGTGTTAAATGGGCCCACTGAGACTCTTTCGCCCGGGGCCCACAAAAACCTGGAGCCGGGCCTGGGTAGAGGGTTATAAAAAGACCCTGTTGTGAGGTAAGGGTACCTTTACACGCCGCTACTGGCGGGTGGATACAACCAGCTACTTCACGTGCACGAGCACACACAAACTGTTACAAGCGGTAAACGCACCATCTTTACACGCCGCCACAAGGTGCGCTATGCTACGTTACATCTATCTCTGGATACACCGCCGGGTGCCTCAAGTCACCTTCTGTAGCTCATCTTACCTCATTTACACACCGCTACAACCAGCTAATATGGGCGGACCTGGTGCAGCAGGGACAGCACATAGGCGTGCCACAATTGTGGATTACGAGACGTCCGTACGCTGATAGGACAAAGCAAGAAAGCCATGATTGGCCAGGCATCGCAGGAGGCTGTTTAATACATGACGCTCGAGCAATTGTGTAGTGTGACTGGTCAGCTCCTTAAATATGCCGCCCTATGCAGCGTCTACCAATCGTAACGCAGGAGCTTCCACCAATGATCGCTGAAGGGGGTCGGTATCCCGGAGCCTGTGTCACGCCCCAGCTACATACCAGGTACATTGCCTGGTGTCGACACATCCCTTCTGTTGCTTATTTACACGCCGATACAGCTCGCTACAATCGCCTGTGTAGCCACCTGTTTCCGGGCAGTGCTCGGAAACAGATGTATCTGTTGCCGAGTGCCTCCTACCGTCTTTACACGCCGCTACTACGGGGTATTTTGCTGCTACAAGCTACATTTGTAGCCTGTAGCTGGTTGTATCCACCCGCCAGTAGCGGCGTGTAAAGGGCCCCTAACAGAAGCAGTTGATCGCTGTGATTGGCTGTCCTGCATGTCTGATAAGTTTGCACCTGATTGGTTTGAAAAGTGCGGGAGAGTGGAGTAGTTATGCCCCGCCCTTAGGAATTTTCAGTCAGTGTCTCTGAGGAGACGAAGAAAAATGCACTATGGAAGAGCTCCTGTTTAGCCACTAGAAAATCCTCCTGTGCCTGTCGTTACCACAGACTCTGCAATACCCGAACTGCCAGAGATGCTTTGAGGGCAGGAGGCCGAGATAGACTCAGGGGAGATGCCAGATCAGAGACAGGTGCCTAGTCAGTGGTGGTCTTGGATGGTATTGTGGAGCCCCCACGGGACGGGGGTACTCGGTACCGGACCGGTCGGTGCCGGGGAAGTCACGGGTGGCTTGGTCCGGACCGTGTCCCTGGGCCCGCACAATAAGATGGGGAATATTTACAAGGGGATTTGTCACGGGTGACGCCTCCCACTTGGTGCGGCCAGTGAAGGGGCCGCCGCTGCAGCAGAACCTCCGGGGGTGATGTGATGGCAGCGGAGATGGTGTAGTTCCAGTGGGAAGAACTGTATCCCCCGGGGCAGTAAGGGTTAAAGTCTATTGGGGTTATAGATGGTGGAGACGGGGTTAAAGGACACACACTCACGTTTGGTAGACACTGGTGCACTTCTCCTTCTCTCCTGAGGCTGCAGAGCTGACAGGCTTGTAGCAGGGGGAAGCTCTCTGTGCTGAATCTGGAGCAAAGGTCGCAATCAATACACAGACTCACAGTTTTGCTGTTTTCCAAAGCTTTACTACTGATGTTACTGCAGATTATAGTCCACGGAGTCTGTAATGGGGATAAGCTCTCTTCCCACCCTGTCCGGGGTCGTCAGCGTCCTTATGCTGCACTGTGTGTGTGTCCTGGCTGCTGCTATTAGCTGAGCTGCTGGGATTCCTCACGTCTCTCTCTCTGTATTCTGCTGGTACCACTTGGCTAGGCAACTTGAGTCCTATGTGCTGTGCTGACCCCTCCGTGTTGCTTTGCTCTGGTACTAGGGGCATCTAGAGATCCCACTGTTCCGGGATTCACTGAGCTGTGGGTGCCAGACACAGTACCGGATCCGGTGTCCGTTTCTATGCGTTCTTCTGGGGCAAGTGAAGGTATCACTCCAGCTCCCAGACGTGTTTCTCTGTCTGTAGTTCTCCTGTTCCTCCGACCCTCACTAGGTCTGTACTGAGTTCTGCACTAGCTCGTGCTCTTCACAGCACTACACCGTGCTGCACGGTCTATGCAGTTCTCTTCTCAGTTCTCCAGGAACTGACTGATCTCTCCCTCATGGGCAAGAGTATATAAGGAATCAGGTTGTGCTCCCCCTCTTGGCCCAGAGGTGCTAGTGTTTGTCAGTGTGTAGTGGGGGAGAGAACCCATGTGATGTTATTGTGGCACATTAACCCATGGGGTGCCACAGTATACTCACAGGAGGTGTCTGCGGTTCGACGAGCCCATGGTTCTGGCAGGAAAAGAAGGATGAAAGATGGCCGTGGAGGAACTGATACATCACAGGCCGGAGCTTCACAGGATTCCTAAATATCACAGGACGCCCTGGAGGCAAGATCTCATCAGGAAACAGCTGGCAGGCAGTAGACCAAGTTGGGGATGACAAGTACAGCAGCGGAGCGTGCCCCTTTTCACTACGGATTGTAGTGACCGCGGGCACCCACTTGCTGCAGCAGCGGCACTAGGATGTCACCGAGGCTAGGATGGGGCACAGGCCAATAGAGGGTCACTCCAGGCCCGTCCACAGAAGCCTCCCAGCAACACAGCAGCTAAGGCCTAGGCTTGACAGCACAATTTCGCAGGCGAGGACTCTGGGGAGTCCATAACTGTGAATCCCAGGCCCAACATGGGTCCAAGGACAGCGAACTACAGATCCCAACTACAGAGGATGGAACGGGTGAGATATTATCTATAGATAATGCCGGTAATGATGTTCTGTTTGCTCACAGTTTAAATGAGACAGCAGTGAGAGAAGCGCTGGCTGGTTGCCTGGCAACCACCAAACATAATACAGATCTTCCTGCTTCAGCTATGGTAGGTTCCCTGGAATAACAGAGGCCCTGTTGAAGGCATCTAAGTAAAATATCCCCTCGGCTTTCATTTAACTGGTGCCATGAAAAACAAAATATGGCAGCACGATTAAATTGATAGTTTTTTCAATGCTGCTCAATTTTAATCCTGTAATTACAAGTGTTAGGAAGGAAGAAAAGTCAGATTTGAATGTGGATAGGAGACTTCCATGTATGTCACTGTGCTGGCTTATTCCTGCACCTTGATATTATTCTCAATGTATATAGAAAATATGAGGGCTCAGCATGGCTGAGTTACGATGAGGCATTTCAGCAGAATGTAGCAGTACATCCTAATGTATGTAGGGGGGTTGAGGATGTAAGTCTTTGGATTAATTTGATGTTGCCCCAGGAGCACAATGCTCTGAGGACGGCATCTCAACAGTTGCTGAAGAAAGGTATAAGTTTTCCATTTAATGATGTTGGTGTACATGGACGATTACCTGCCATTTTCACACTAATGCTCTTATTACAGTGGAGCATACCTGGCTTCACAGTGCTTTAAGTAACAGGGTGCCACCTCACATGTTATCGACTCCGTGATACTATTTCAAAAGGGACGCACACCAGTGAAGGTGTCAGTAGTGGTTAGAAATTTTTCCCGGGCGGAAACGCAAATAGTAACAAGCAGATTTGAGCAGGGTTTCCTCGTTCCTGCGTTTTGGGGTCCGGGCTGTCGCTGTTATGATGATTTGGCATCCGTTTTTGTAGTTCCAAGAAGGAGGCTGGGGTTTTTCGAATCTTATATCATTTCTAATGTGTTACCCCAAGGGTTAATGTGCCACAGAAACAGCAACACAGGTTTACTCCCCACACAACACTACACTAGAAAGTGGGAGGAGCTTATGTAGCACCTGCAAGAGTGGGAGGAGCTAATGTTGTTTACCTCAGAGGAGGAGTGACAGTTAGTCAGTTTAGTCTAGTTTGAGTCTGGAGTTGGACGAGACTCGAGTTGGAGTGGAGGTCTTGAGAGGTCTGAGGGAAGGAGTCAGAGAAACAGAGGAACACACCCGGGACAGAGAGTTACCAAAAACTCACCCTGGAGAGGCGCTTAGGACGGGTATCGGATCCGAGGCTGTGCCTGAGACAGACAGAACAGTGAATACCGGGATAGTGAAGGTCCACCATCTTCACTATACCATAGCAAAGCAACACGGAGGGGTCAGTGACACAGAGGACTCAAGTTGCCTAGCAGATTGGTACCCGTGAGGGGAGACAGGGCCAGCAGTTCAGCTAAAAGCGACAGCAGGGCCACACACAAAGCACAGAAGTAGGAAGCCAAGGACCCGGTCAGGGTGGGAGCAACCCAGCCCCGGTACAGACTCTGTGGACAATACTCTGCTTTAACATCTGCACAGTAAAGACTTGGAAAACGACAACAAACGTGAGTGTGTGTGATCCTTGTGCTGAAGCCCCACTTTCCCTCATAAACTGCCATTGCCTCCACTCTCATCATTTCTACTACTACCCCTACTTTCCTGCAACATCTATAACCACCATCACAGACTTTAACTACCACTGCCCTGGGGAACTAGGCTCTACCTGCGAGGAGCCGTTCCATCTACAGCTGCCAAACATCATCCCGGAGGTTCTGCAGCAGCGGTGGTCACCCTGACCACAACCCGTGGGTGGCGTCACGACAAACCTAATCCCTTGTAAATACTCCCCATTTACTTGTGTGAACCCGGGACACGGTCCAGACCAGGACCGCCGTGACATCCCCCAGCAGTACCCCGGTCCGGTACCGAGTACCCCGTCCCAGTGGGCTCCACACTATCACTGTTGGTCCTTCCTTGAATGATGAGGTGTCTTCGGATTTCACATTCGTATCTTATACATGAGTTGCTGTGGCGGTTGGAGTATTGCAAAAAAAATTCAGGGTACATTCCCTGATGGCGTATGCTTATATTAAATCAGCGTTCCAGATTTCGCCAGCAACCCTGGAGGGTTTTAACTCCTTAGGTCGAATTTTTCAGCAGATGTCTTGCCGTGGATAAATGCTTGCCGTTCGACTTTGCGTTCTTGTTATTTTGAAGCTTTTGCATTAATTTTACAGTGAGTCACAGAGTTTATGGTTCGGTCAAATGGCATCTTGCACTGCCTTGACGATTTTCGTTTTTCAGCCCAAGTGATTCATTGGAGTGCAGCTGGGTAGTGCTGAATTTTCAGGATATTTTTTGGATGCTTTTGGGATCCCGTTGGCCATGGAAAAGTTGGTTGGACCTTTTTGTGTCTGTTAGATAGAAGAAAGGTTACCCATAAGGGGCTGCAATACTTATTGGGTAGCCTTTGTGTTGCGCATTATGCTAATGGGGAGGGTTTTTTGTAGATGCCGTTACAATAGTAGGAAAGGGCTATTCTTGCATTTTGCACACATCCGAATCACCAGTGATATGTGTGCAGATATTCTGGTTTGGCTGCAATTTTTACAAGAGTTCAATGGGAACTACTGCTTTCAAGCCCCTTTTATTTCCTCAGTGGATCTGGGCCTGTTTATAAATTCAGTTACAGAAGTTGATTTTGTTGTGCGGTTCGGAAGGCTTTGGTTTTTTTTCCCCTTCTCTGCCAGTCAACGGGTAGTCAGCAGCAAAAGCTGTAATGTGGTGAATAAAGTAATGCCTGTATTAATCAAGGTGACAGTCTGGGGTCTGTAACTGCAACTGGCAACTAAAGGAATATCGTTACTGTCTGGCCCGCTCTTGTCAAATTACTCTGTAAGTGTTCGGTGTTAGCGACAATCTTGCAGCAGCTAATGCTGCGAGGTCCCAGGCTCTGGCTTTGGAGTAATTTCTTGTGTCAAGTGAATTTTTCTCTTCCCAGAGAGGGGTGGAGTTGATACACGCCTTACTAGACATCAAGCAGAGCAACTGTGGAAACTATACCAGAGCTAATGTACTATTATATCAGCAAATCTTTCAAACCAGTAACATGGGCCGCGTAGTCGGCTGCTTGGAGAAATTGCATATATTTTGTGCATTACAGCACTTTGCTGTCTGTGGGCTCAGCCAAGGTTGGCCTTACGTTTTCAAGGCTTATGGCTAAGGGTTTTAGCCATGCCAGTTTATATAAATATGGAGTAGGTATTTTCATTCTTCCTGAAGTTACATGGTAAAATCTCCTGGTTATCATTGTTTCCTTTTAGACAATTTCTAAGGCTGGCTTCACACCACGGTGTGATCCGGTCCAGGGCTGTCCGGGATGACCCTGACAGCCCCGGACCGGATCAGCACACAGAACCGGAGGGCCAAATGTGCCCTCCGCTCCTGTGTGCAGCCGGATGGCTGTAATTGCAGCCGCAGCTGCTGATTTTTCAAGACCGCGGCTAGCATAGAGCTAGCCGCGGTCCTAAAACAACAGCTGCGTTCAGCTGCCGGTGTCCGGTTCCCGGATCCTCCCGTTCTGGGGCAATCCGGCCCCATAGGCTCCCATCTTAGGGAGCGCCGGATTGCCCCAGCTCTGGGAGAATCCAGGACAATCCGTGAGAACCGGGATCCGGCAAATTGGGGAGAATTCTCTCCCCGGACAAAAAAATAATGCAAGCATCATTTTTGTGTTCGGAGAGAATAATCCGAATTCTGCTGGACTCCACCGGAGAGATGAAACCGGATGGCAGAGAGCTGCCTTACGGCTCCATCCGGCCCCATAGGCTACTATGGGGCCAAAAACCAGTCCGGGGCTGCCTGGTTTACACCGTGGTGTGAAGCCAGACTAAATGGTATGAGAATACAGCACTTCCGGCCAGACGGAAGGAGACCTATACCCTTTGTTCTGTTGGAGTACAAATATCAGCTGTTTTGCATTATGTTTCTTTGGTAAACTTGAGATTCTTTTGTTCAAATCCTCTTTTTCTGTAGCGTTCTTTGGAGAATTTATCACTGGCGAATCGAGATGGAGTTGCTCTTTTTGTTTGCAGGTCCCAGACGGACCACAATGGGAAGACTGTGATGGTTAACCTTAATGCCATCCCGGGATCGGTGATGTTCTACTTTTTAATTTATAAAATTGGTTGGTATGTCACCAGGCGTTCGATGGCCTAATTTTCATGCATGAGAATGGTGATCCCATAACTAGGTTTCAATTTAATTTGTTATTACAATGCTTTTTATCCAAATTGGGTTTGGGAGATTGCCAAATTTTGTCTCATTCCTTCCACATTGGGGCAGCGTCTGAGGCAGCTAGGTTGAGTTTTTGGGAGGATAAAATTAGGAACACAGAGAGGTGGGCTCCTGGGAGAGCCAAGTGGTAGGTTCGACCAGATGCCCTTGTTTAATCTCTAGGTCTCTTCCACAGTCAGAAGGACAGTATGGGTTCTTGGACATTAATTTGTCTACTGTTCAGAGAAGAGGGCCCAGGGGCGGATTATTCAGACAATCTTTCATTTTGACAGTTCTAAAATTGGTCTTTGGTGGTATGACCTCAGGGGGAAGGAATTGTGAGGCATTATGCCTTTCTTTTCAAAGATTTGCTGAACACTTTCCTCCTCTGGATCTTTTGGTTACCCCTTCGCTGGTAACGATCTTGGAAGTATACAGTATGTACACAGGATATGTAGTGGCGATTTCGCCATGACTTGGAGGTTATCAAGCTATCCTAACGTGACCTTAGCCTTTTCCAAGGTAGTTCCGTGCTTGATTTGGTCTACTAAGAATCTAAGTTTTTGGAAACAATCCGGCAAAGATTTAATAAGGCCCTGGGGAAGTGTTTTTTTTTTTTTTCTTTCTGTTTTTTTGTTTTTTTGCCAGTGGCCGACGGATTTTCATATTGCCACATTGATATGGAAGGGTTTTTTACCTGGCCTATGTCAGAAAGATGGGGTGCATCTGGATTCTGTTCTATCGGATATGTTTGGCACGGGTATCCGGTTGGCAAGAGAGAAATGGCTGAGGGGTTTGGTTGGGGGGTGGGGGGAGTGTTCTATTTTCAAGTCGGTCTTTATAATGTTTTTTTTTTTTTTTCCAAAAACATTTTTATTGAATTTCATTTTGATAAAAGAAGGACAATAACATTGTAATAAACAGTTCACCATCAACCCCATCCACCCCCTCCCATATAACCCACCCTCCACCCCCCTTCCCCTAACACAACCTTGCAGCAGTAACCTCTCCTTAATAATCCCATTATCAATCGTTAGTCTGTATTCCCAATTATGGCATTTGTCCCCTTCAACCACTCCCTCCTCCTGCACGTAGGTCTCCCAGCGAGCCCTGAAGGTCAGACAAGCAATACCAGGTGGTATTACAGAAGGGTGCAACCAGTCGGTCAATGTCTTCCCTAGTGAGGTGATAAAGGATGAAATCCCTCCATTTCGCGAAAAAGGGTTGTGTCCTCCTCTCTTTATCTGCTTCTGCCTCTGTTTTTTCTAATAGCAATGTATCTTTTAATTCACGCTCTAGACTATTCATTCCAGGTACTGTGGATTCCAACCAGTATCTCAGCAGGAGCTTCTTGTATATGATCAGTATCGTATGCAATAAGCTCATCCTCTCTTTCCCCTCTATGGTCACATTGAACCTATGAAAGACCCAAGTTTCCCCTCTAATGGTACCTTTACACGCCGCGACGGCAGGCTGGATACATCGCGCTACTTCACGTGCACGAGCACGCTCAAACGGCTACAAACGGTCAACGCACCCTCTTTACACGCCGCGACTAGGTGCGCTACGCCACGCTACAACTATAGCTAGCTACATCGCCGGGTGTCTCAAGTAGCCAGCTGTAGCTTAGCGTACCCGCTTCACACGCCGCCACCACAGGGTGAGTGGGAGCAACAAAGGCAGGACGTAAAACACATAGGCGTGCCACAGTCCTGTACGCCGTGCCCAAACCACAACCATTGGCCAACACTACGGAGTTGTGATTGGGCACGACGGAAAGGGCGGATGGCCGAGACGTGACGTACCAGTGAGGGGAGTGAAGCACGGAATAAGCGGTTGTGACATGGCGGAGTGTGGCGAATGCATCTAAACCGATGGTAAAGCGTCACCCAGGAGCGGTGGCAAGTCATCTACCCAGTGTGCATAAAGTAGCGGTGCCGGGGCTATGTGTACGTAGTACAAGTGTTTGCCCTGTCACGCACGATCAGCGCTTGTGACAGCGGCGTGTGTAGATAGCGGCGGGGTGCGTTTCTGCGACACACATGAGCGGCTTACAACACACAGTATGTGCGTTCTCTGTGTACATTGTATGTATCTATCTCTGGCAACAGATGTGAATGTAGTGGAACTGCTCCGTAGCAAACCTGGGAAAGATCTGTGTGACAGTGTATTACAAAACACCTGAGAATAATATGTCCGGCATCAATGTGCTGTCTGCAGGTGAGCCTCTGCCTACAACAAAATAAAGGCTCATGTACGTACAATGGCCACACTGTTAGGCAAAAGTCTGGGAAAAAAACATGGCTACCCACACATATTGTCTGCACAATCCCAGCCAATAGGTGGCTATGACATCCCAGGCCCCCCACCATAAACTCCATCACATTTCCCTCCTCCACCAAGTAAACAGGCTCACACATTTGTTTGGATCCAAAAAAGTATTTAATAAATCAAAATCATTAATCGTGACCTTGGATTACAAATTGTAACCAAAAATACATCCAAATAAAAGCAACAAATAAAGTGCATGTCACAATCGGCCAACACATTGCAGAGAGAGCAAATGGAACCCACATTGGAACCTGTGGAGCATGAAAAAAATAATCAAACATCATAAACTAACTAACTAACTAACTAACTAAACATCATGCACATTAGGAAACCAAAAAATACAAAAAATGGTAAACACAAAATAAAAGGGGTGCAGCTACCCTGCTGTCACCTCCATTGGAAATTTAAATCAACCTCCCAGAACCAGGCAAACTACATGGCCTGGTCCTGCCAGCTCACTGCACCAGACCCATTGAAGTAGGAGCAGTAAGCGTCTCTACTGTCCCTGGCCTCCCGCCGAGTGCGGCCATGGCTCTGGGGCTGGAGTGGCACAATCACATGGCCCTCATCACGCCAAGACCCTGGACGGAGCTCCCCTGTTGTAGCGTCTGCATGATCTACATAAGCTCCTGGCGTGTATGATGGCCTATCCCTACGACGCAGGAAGTTATGCAGCACACAGCAGGCCACCACTACCGCGTCAATAGACTCCGGTTTCATATGCATAGCCGTATGAAAAATCCGGAATCTATTGGCCATTATCCCAAACGCATTTTCAACTACACGGCGGGCCCGGGATAGCCGGTAGTTGAAAATGCGTCTCTCAGAAGTAAGGGCCCTCTGGGGATATGGCCGCAGTAGGTGTTCCTGAAGTGGGAATGCTTCATCCGCCACAAACGCAAAGTTGAGATGTTCGGTCGTCTGGTCATTTGAGGGTAAGTTTAGCCCACCATTCCCTAGTAGTGTTGCCAAGGAGCTTCGGGCAAACACACCCCCATCTGAGTTGCGACCGTTCATTCCAACATCCACGTAGAGGAACTCATAGTTGGCATCTACTACAGCCATGAGGATTATACTACAATACCCTTTGTAATTGAAAAACAAAGAGCCAGAGTGGGCAGGTTTGGTAATCCTCACGTGCTTACCATCCAATGCCCCGCCACAGTTGGGGAAGTTCCACCGGGTTTCAAACCCTCGGGCCACTTCCAGCCATTCTGCGGCGGTTAGAGGCATTTTCATGTAGGCTGGCTGCAGAGCTCTCCAGATGGCCCAACACGTTTCAGGGATCAGGCGGCTCAGCAGGGGCAGGGAGACACGTGACATGTATGTGAGTGATGTCATGGACTGCCCTGTAGCCAGGAACCGCAAAGTGATCGCCAACCACTCAGCAGGTGATACTGATGGGCGCATTATAGTGTCCTGACGCGCTATCATTGGCCCTACACGCTCCAATAGGAAGGTGAAACAGTCCTCGGGCATACGGAGATAGTTTCGGTAATCATCAGGACAGTTAATCTCCAGCTCCCGCAACAGCTGCATGTGGCCCCGGGTTTGCCGCCTGAGAAGCCAATCACGGGTCCACAACCGCCGCTGTCTGCGCCTCATCAACCTTTCATACCGATCCTGATACCACATTTGCTCTTCCACCAACGCAAGAGCCACGATAACATTGCGGTCATGGATATTCTGCATCCTCAATATCAGCACCTGTAGATGAGAATACACAACATGAGTACATAGAACAATATGTGCCAATGTCAGCAGGTTAAGCAAGCCACACCTATTGTTGATGACACACTATAGCCAACTGGAGGGGAACTTGCGTCAGGCCCCGAAACACATCCCTGAAGACAGGAAAGGCAAACACCCAGTAGTCACCCCAATCAAAATGGAAGACGCCCAATGATAATGGCCTCCTCTACATCAACTTCTATGGGAGTTTGTCAAAGTAAAACATCTGCACCTAGGTGAGTTAGAAAGGGACATGTGTCACCAATAATGTATGATAACAATTTAGCACATGCCATTACACAGACCATAATGAAAATGTGGCCATTTCCTATTCTGGGAGGTAAAACACACAATACGTACCCCTATAGGCTGGTCAAGTAAGCTTACAAGAAGCCAACAACTTTGCACATGAGTGAGGTTGGGTAACCATGGTTACATATGTTTTTGCTGGTGCCATTTGTCCAAACCATCTAAGTTATGTCTTCAGTGCCACACCTCCAAGCCATGTCTCATCCTATCCCTGTTCGACCCAGTCTCGATTGGCCACAACCAGTATGCAGACATTGATCCAGGTGACAGGAGTAACACATTTCTGTCTACAGTCCTGCAGCCAATCTCCTGTATGGTGTCTGGAAACAAACACAGCAATGTATATGTTCAAATATTCATAAGCACCAAACCTAATGCCTACTCAAAGTCCACACAGTACACTAGATCTTCCCCAGCAATACAGACCCCTATACACTACGCTAAAACAGTGTCCTGCGGTCGCAAATTAAAACGACATATGCACCCACACCACGCCATTTCCATGTGTGTCCACAGATACTTACTTAATGGGTCTGGCCAGCAAGCGTAATGTTTGCTGGCATGCGGACCTTTTAAAGGGCCAGCAACCTATCACGATACAGCGATCTCCACCAATTAGCGGAGGTTAATTGCGCCCCCAGGTGTCACATTACGCTGTGTGTCATTGTGTCTGCTGTGATTGGTTTAGCGGAGTATAAAGGCAGGCCAATGGCCACTACACCTTGTCCAGAGGTCCATGTGCATTGAGCTACTAGTGTCCTGCGTATCTTCTGCTGCTCTGACGGTAAGCCTCTTTAGCGGTTTCTATGAAAGTGCACGGGACGCTGATGCTTGTATTGGCGGCCGCTTAGGCAATGTGTGTATGGGCGTCTTTGATACGGCCTTTAATTTTGGCCCTCTAATTATACAGATGGGTCAGTTTTTCTAGTGTATGGTAATAGCCAGGTATAGCCACTACTGGTATTGTGAGTGTATACATTTGGTCTCTGATGTAATTCGTGCGTCAAACATATAAAGTTGAGATTTACAACTGTCATGCACATCTGCATTTGATGGCTGCAATTATTGGTCCCTTCATTGCAGGGATTCTTGTTACCTCAGTAACAATTGTATTCCCATGGATGGCCACACAACTACATGATGATGTGTTTGCACATTACATGTAGTATGTGCAGTCTTGCCACCAACCACGCCCTCCTTTCTCATCTGCTTAATGTTAACCATTTTGCTCAGTACAAAGGTAGTAGCTACCACACAATGTCTTTGCTCACATGTTGGCCTACAGGTTGGTACGCACACACCGTCTACAGGTGTTGTTTTAATATGAACAGTGGGCTCTTAAATCAGGCTTCACACATGTTTAGGGGGCCACAGAGTACCTGACATGTGTAATTGTGTCACATATGTCTTTTACTTTGGACCGGTGTGACATTGTGCAAATGGCACACATAGGCCAAGTTGTCAGACCAGTTATTGCTGCCTATAATGTACATATGAGAACCTTATGAGCATGTAAATTATGTTCACAAGGTTTTCACAGATCGATATGGCTTGTGTCGTGACGGTCTGGATTGGCTGTGTTTTGTCTTCACCAGATGCCGAGGTGTACTGTGGAATTTGAAACCCAGCTTCTCACGGAGTATCAGCGGCACGAATGTTTGTGGCGCAGCTCGCTGCCTCAATATAAAAACCAGGCAGCGAGGTCCGAGGCCTACACTACTCTTGTGGCTCTAGCCAATCGCTTGGAGTCAAGGGTAGGCAGGAGTTGGGACCAGAATGCGGTGGCCTTGAAAATCAAAAACATGCGGCAGTCGTTCATGCGGGCTCACAATGAATACCTGTGCCGTCGCTCAGGAGCTGGAGCTGAGGAGGTACCATCACCTACCCTATGGTACTATCCCCTCTTCACCTTTATCCTGAGCGAGGTGAGCTCGCGTCGAACGACTACCAACTGCCCCGTAGCTGCGTCCCATGTAGGCCCGGATGAGTCACCATCTGCGCCACAGGAGGTGGGTAATCGTGTTTCAGTGTTGTCCCACAATGTTGCCTTCACATGTGTGTTTTGGCCAAACCAGAACTAGCACAGTTTTCACAAATTTTCGGCCTTGGTGTGGGAAACCTTTTTGTGTCAGGGAATCTTGCCTCTTGACATGATTTTGGCTTATATGAATTTAACGCAGAGAGCCGCTTTCCAAAATAGCATTTCCACCACATATCGGTACACCGGAAAAATGACATGTGTAACGAAGTTTAAATTATTATTGCATTAACATGAAAGAGGCACATAGTGCCATCTACTACAATTTTGCTGCCACACATGTGTGTTGGCTCTGGTGCAAGTGGGTTTTTGTTTTTTGAAGGTTTGATGGTTTTACATCAGATTTGTAATACAAATGGGAAGGTGGCCAACTTCTGTGTTTGGCCAGCCCAGCCCCCAGTATCAAGGTGTTGTGGTGACATGTACTAATTGGGTTACGGCTCTCTGTGACTGACACCTCAATCTGTATTGTGCTGAGTCCCGGGAATCGTAGAGGTGAGTGTCCAGCCGCAATACAGGTTTTGGTGTTGTAAAAGTTTGGTGGGTTGCTGTTTGTAGATTCCTTCCATATATCTTGTTAGTGCCTTTACTTTAGTGGGAGTGGTGTATTGTGTCCTGTGTCCATGGTATGGTGTGGTCCTTGCCGTCACTAATGTTTGGTTTTGTTTCCTCTCCCCCCACAGGCCCCAGAAGAGGACGGCTCCATTGCGGAGCATTCTGTCGCTGATGATGCTCAGCCCATGACATCTGGGGCTGAGCAGGAGGGCGGGGCTAGTGATGTGGGTCCGGGCCCAGGGCCCAGCTCACGGATCCGTCGTCGCCGACGTCCTGCACCACCAGAGACGGAGCTGGGCGCCTGGGCCCGACGCGTGCTTTTGAATGAACAGCGGACCCACATCGACAGCGACGCCCTCTACATGAGCGACAGAATGCGAGGGATGGAGCCGCTCCAGAAAAAGATCCTTCTGAGGGTCTTCCACAATGCCACTGATGCTGCCGATGATGGGGCCCTTCAATGGGGCTGCCACGTCCATCCCCCCATGCAACACACCTTGTGGCCCCTTTCACCAGCTGCCCCATCTCGGCCCGTGAGAAGACTGGCCCCGCCACAGTCACCCCATCCCCCCTCAACACGTGGTTGTCGAACAAGACGTTCTCAGGCAGGTCGGGGCTGCCGTCAGAGGAGGGGGGATGCGGCATTGTCAGAGCCGACAGAGGATGATGAAGTTGGACACTAGTAGCCAATGCACCCAATTGGCACTCTGGACTTTTTCATGTGGAGGCACCTTTTTATTTTTGCCTTATGTTTGTGTTACACTTTTAAGCAGATTTGCTTCTTATGATTTGTTTATGATTTACTAAATATGATTATATTAAATATTAGAACTAACTCAATTGTGTTTTTCTTTTGGCTTATGGCTTGCGGGGGGCAGCCTGGGTGAATGGTGTTGTTCACAATATAGTTTGGGGCAAGCCACACAATATGGGCCAATGGCCTCAGTGTAGGACGACCATAGGTTCCTTTGTACTGTGGTAGGACATTGACAAAGAGCTGTAGTAATGTGTGTGAGATATTAACCTGTTGAACATTTGCCCCCCCATAGTATTGTTGTGACATGAGTGAGGCAAAGTAAAAATTACAAAGACTTTTTATTGGCTACATACATGTGTGGAAGTCATTTGCCACTAAACACAGAATGCAGCTTTCTGATAGGTGTAGCCATCCCACACTCCTGATGGTCCCAATGTGGGACAGGATAGGTCCATGAGGTAAAGGGCTGGTTAATCCACACTCCTGATGGTCCCAATGTGGGACAGGATAGGTGCAACGGCCAAAGCCCTGGCCATACCACAATCCCCCTTTTGTGATAGTGGAACACTATAAGAAAAGAGCCCAACGTGGGCAAAAAAAAAATTAAAACAATAACCACATGAAAAGCCTAACAGGCAACGTCTGTAAGTTCAAGGTCCAACTAGGACAACAAATTTGGGGGTCAGGGGTGCGATTTTGTGTACGGGGGGTTCCAGCTTAATGTTGGCCATCTTGATGCTTCAGGACGGTATCCACCATGGTAGACAGGCGGGTAAGGTCCTGTATTCCCCGGTGTAGGGCCCGTTGCAGTCGGTGGGCAAACTGCTGGTGAGCCCTCACGACGTCCTCCATGGTGGGTACACCTGTATTGTGTGTGTGGAAAAAACATCATTACTTCAGAATCCTACCTCTGGTGTTTGTGTCAGGTTCACACAAGCAATATTGTCCTTACCCTCGGGCGCATCATCATCCTGACTATCAGGGGGTGATGGGGAGGCACTGACACTCCAGCCGGCAGCTCCAGCACGTTCTCCATCTGCAAGAGTGTGTGAAGGACATTATGTAAGACATGCCTAGCTTTTCCATTTCCCACGTCACAACAACAATGCTTACAGTGTTTGGCCCCTCTAATCAAACTGAAATCACTTACCGCCATAAACATCCAATGCAGCTGGATTTGGGGTTTGCGCCACAGCATCAGGTTGCCGACCAGGCGAGCCCACCTCTGCCTCCACCAACGCAGGGTCCTCCTCCTCCTCATGCCCTGGTGAGGGGCTATTCCCTGGTGGGGATGGTGGGCCAGCTGGCTGTTGCCCCGGTGGTGTGTGGCCTCCAGCTGCCTCTTGTGGCGGTGGTGTGTGTGGGCCAGCTGCCTCTTGCGGCGGTGGGGTTGGTGGCCCACCTGCTGCCAGTTGTGGGGGAGCCTCATCGGCTGACACTTCCGCATCTGCAGATTATGAAACAATAATTGATGTGTCAGCATACTGTTTAGGCTCTGAGATGTATTGACAGTTCAATATTTGTGATATGTGTTTGTGGTTTTTCATATATGGGCTGATCTCATGTATTCTGTATGGCGTAGGTATGTGGCATGAGTGTGTTAATTGGTTGGAGGGCATGTAACACTGTAGAGTAATCTTGGGTGGCACATGAACATTATTTGTAGGCAGATGTGTAGTCAGTCTATCTATAATGTGCGGCCTATATTGTCCCCCATTGCATGTCTGCCGGTGTCCCTCTCACTATAGCTAGGATGTGTGTCAACCAATTTTTATGTTTTTGTTCTGCTTACATACAATACAAATCATGTGTGGCCCTCTGAAGTACTCACCACGCAGCCTGGCAATCCTGCCACGGATATCCAGTATGCGGCCTGGGCATTTGTGCTTCAGGTCCGCTATCTTCTTCTGGACGGCTTTAGCGGTCCTCTGCACCCCCAGTTGGTTGAGCAGAGCCCGCTGAATCCGCCGAATAGTGGCGCGATAACGCAGCCTGGGATGACGGTGGTGCCGGTGACCCCAATAGTCATACCGGTCACAGTAGTCTATGAGGATGAGCAGTTCAGCCATCCCCCACGTAGCCGCGCGGTGAACGGCCGCCATGACTGCAATGGTGTGTGCAGAGGAGGGGCTGGCACCTTGCAGGCAGAGTGAAAACGAAACTGTCGTGATTACGTCATTACGGCCACGTTCCGGGTCACGCACCCTTTGAACTAGTCCTACGCGCAGTGACACGGGCGAAGCACTTCTGCGGCACCTACTGTACAACACCCACAGAGCGATGCGTACAGCAAGCCTGTGCGCTGTGTACTGACTACTCGACTTCAATGCGGTGTCTGTATACGTGCATCAGTGTTTCATTTGCGCCCAGACACTTTTAAGGACCACTTTTATGCGGCATCTGCAGTTCAATAAAAAGGCAGCCCGGTCCGTAAAACATTGTTCACCGCTGTGTCCAGCATTATTCATTATGTGTTCACAGGATGTGCACACTGTATATGAGAATCAGGGGCCATTTGGTTTGTTTTCCCGTAAGTTGTGGGCCGCGTAATTGTACTAAGGTATGATCGTGCATACGGCGCGTATGTGTAGTGCTGAAGGGCCAGCTCATCCAAGATGGAGGCCTGTGCGCCAAGGGCCAATCGGCACGCAGAGGCTTCCACCAATGATCGCACATGGGGCGCGGTAAGACGGAGCCGAGGTGACGCCTTAGCTACATTGCAGCTACAGCGCAGGATGTCCAGAGTTCCCTTCCGTTGCTTCTTTACACGCCGATACAGCTCGCTACCATCGGCGATATAGCCATCTGTTTTCGAGCAGAGCCCATAAACAGATGTATCTGTCGCCGGCTGTAGCGTCGCGTCTTCAGACGCCGCTACGACGGGCTACATTGACGCTACAAGCTACATTTGTAGCCTGTAGCGCGATGTATCCAGCCTGCCGTCGCGGCGTGTAAAGGTACCATAAGCGGCAAATGGATGTTCAGCACTCCCTTAACCCATGTTTGCACTCTCTTCTATTGTTCTTGAACTTTCTCACACTCCCACAGTCCGTGATACATGTCCGTATTCACCTTGTCACATTTGGGGCATGCCATCGACCTGGAAATGTTGGCCTGTGTAGGGGGGATATTAAAACCCACTATAGCCCTGTGGATTATTCTAAATTGAGTATCCCTCCAACGTTCGTTGCATATATGCTTACGGAGGGCGTTCCATCCCGATAAAATAACTTCCTCCGCCTCATCATTTTGCAACCTCACTGCCCAACCCTTGAACAACTGCATGGGACCCGTCGGGATCAGCGAGTATCTCAGCATAGAATGTATGGAGGATATTGTCGACCCCGCAGTTGAGCCCGTCACCAGGTTGTCGAGTAGCGTCTGTTGGCATTCCTTTTGCATGTCACGGAGATGTTATAGTAAGTGTCCATGTACCTGAGCATATTGTAGAGCATGCGTCGGGGGAAGGCCCCACTTATCATAGACCTCAATAGCCGTCATCCACCTCGCGTCCCCCTTATGTAGTACGTCTTGTAGTGTCTTTATCCCCGCCAACTTCCATTCAGTAAATAAAGCGTTCTCCCTGCCTTGTTTGAAGTCCGGGTGTCCCACAATGGCAAGTACTTAGAAATTTTCTATGACAGTCCTAATCTACATCTAATCGCTTTCCATGCCGCTCTCGTGTCTCTGAACAACACGGAATTCTTTATTTTCGGGTCTAATGCTGCTCCCGAGGCATGTATGACTGCCGCTAGATCACAAGGAGCACACCATTCGGATTCGAGTGTGTAGTCAGAATGGATACTCGTGCCCCTTATCCAATCCAGTATGTGCCTCATTACACAGGCTAAATTGTATCCTCTTACATTTGGGAATGATAAGCCTCCTGCCTCCTTGGGGAACATCAAAGTGTGGAGCCGAATCCTTGGCCTCTTTCCCCTCCACAAAAACGTGGTAAAGGCTCTATTAATCTTATTAACATCCACGTGTCTGAGCAAAAGCGGCATGGTCTGCATCTGGTACAGGATTCGGGAAAAGCTTACCATTTTGATCAAATGTGCCCTTCCCAGTAATGACAATGGTAGGTCTCGCCATCTAGTAAGTTCACCCTCTATTTTAAGAATGATCGGGTGAAAATTGAGTCTATACATGTCAGCCGTATTTTGTGCTAGGTGTATGCCCAAATACTTGATAGATCCTTTCGCTATTGGTATCCCTGAAAGGACCCATTGTCCCCTTGTGCGGTCACGCTCAATCGTTCCTTAGCTTCTTTTGTCAACGGCAAGATCTCGCACTTGGCGACATTTAGCCTGAATTCCAAAGCGTCCCCAAACTTCTGTATCTCAGTCAGTATACCCGGTAGGTCTTTGCATGCTTTCGCCATGTACAGGACTATGTCGTCAGCGAATAGGTTAGGTTTTATCTCCTCACTTCTTACCATTATTCCCTTGAAGCTATCCGGTCCGTTGATGTATCGGGATAGGGGCTCCAGTGCCAGGTCAAACAGAAGTGGTGACAGCGGGCACCCCTGACGCGTTCCCCTTCCAAAATGAATCATGTCTGACAGAAACCCTGGTGTGTGTACGCGCACTTTGGCGTTCGCGTACAACGTAGTGAGAAAGTGCCTGAAGTTTCCTGTTAGTCCAATGTTGTCCAAGACTTGTTCCAGCCATGGCCATCCCACACTATCGAAAGCTTTCTCAGCATCAAGCGTGACCATGGCTGGAACCCCCCTCTTGTCTTATCCCCTAGCCGGACTGACTCTAAAACCATCATTGCCCGTCACACATTGCCTACCGCGTACCGGCCCCTTACAAATCCTGCTTGTTCTTTGCCCAACAGGTCCGGTAAGACCACCGCCAGCCTATTTGCCATTATCTTGGTTTATTAATGATATTGGTCGGAAGTTGGACGGGTCATCTGTCGGTTTGTCGCCTTTTGGTAAAAGTTTTATGTACGCAACGTTCATGTGATCCGAGACGGAACCCCAATGTAAGTAGTCATTGAAGAGAGATTTCAGAGGCGGCACCACCTGATCCATCAGTGCCTTATAAAAACTGGCTGTGAAGCCATCTGGCCCCGGTGCCTTATAGACACTTGTGCATTTTATAGCTTCCCGTATCTCTTCCTCCGAAATGTCTCTGTTCAACATATCTAAAGAGTCCTCCGATATTGTGGGAAGTGGGTTGTGCCTCAACCAGGTTATTCTCTTCTCTGGATCACTATGACGCGGCCCATAGAGATCAGCATAAAATTTCCCCAGGATATTGTTTATTTCCCTCGGTCCGACGTCAGGGTTCTTTGTCTAGTTTTCATGGATGTTATTTGGGTAACTTTGTGTTTACCTCTGGCCAAATTAGCTAGGAGTCTCCCAGCTTTATCCCCAAATCTATACAATTCAGCATCCCTAGATGTTTTGCCTAGTAGTTCTCTCTGTCTCGCCCATACATCAAATTCCAGTTTTGCGTCCAACCATGCTCTTTTGTTATTCGTCGTCGGGTTTCGTTGGTATGGCATGTAAGTATCTCTGACCCTGCTGCTAGTTTGTAGATATCTCGCATTGGCCCTCCGCTTTTGCGTTGACACATGGGATATGATTTTGCCGCGTAGCACGGCCTTAGCTGTCTCCCAGAACAGAGTATGACTGATTTGGTCCGGATTATTATAAGACAGAAATTCCGTCCACCACTCTTGCAGGACCAGCGCGAAGTCCTTGTCTTTCTGTAAGTAGTAGGGGAACCACCATATTATGTCCGTGCCTCTCTTAAAAGTTTCACGCAGCGATAGAGTGATTGGGCTATGGTCTGATATTACTAGGTCCTCAATGTCAGTCGAGTCCACCTTGGACAACAGGGCATTACTAGTGAGCATTAGGTCAATCCGCGACCAGGTGGCATGCGGGTGAGAATAGTGGGTATACTGTCTTTCCATCAGGTGTTGCATTCTCCATGCATCCCAGAGTGCCAGGTCTTTAACCATTTCCTGTAAGGGAGTAAGTCGCTCTCCTCTCCCTCGTCGTCTTTCCGTCAGTCGAGACCCTGTCCTGTCTTCAAAGTCATTTAGTGTTTCATTCATGTCTCCCCCAATGATTAGTTCGTCAGGGTTGGTCCCCAAGGTGTCTCTGGTAAATGCATGAAAAAAGGAGGATCTGTCCGTATTAGGTGCATATAAGTTATGTATATCAAGTCGTCCACTAGGTGTGTCCAGTACCAATCTGGCGTGTCTACCCTGGTCGTCATGTTGGAACGAGATCACCTTATATTGCAACGTTTTGCTTAGCAGTATAACCACTCCCGCCTGTCTACCCCGTGCCCCCGAACCGTATACCTCTCCCACCCACAACTTGTGTATCCTTGTCAGGTCCTGGGTTGGCAAGTGTGTTTCCTGGAGAGGAGCTATATCAGTTCTCAGCCTCCTGAGATGTCTGAGTATCATCATCCGTTTCTGTGGCGTCCTCATACCTTTAACATTCCAGGAGGCGAGTTTTACCATCGTAACTATAAACTTGTGCTAATGTGTTACTAAAATCATCTCTACATTGCATTTGCCACTCCATGGAGTGAGTAGTGGGGTCAGATAACCAATAACTCCAGGCCGCTACAAAGCTCTTGCTGCAAAACCAAATAACATCTTGTATACAACTCAAGACTGAAAACACCCAACCAACCCTTCCCCCTTCCCCCTCTCCCTCCCCCCAATATCTGTCATAGTATACTTCCATTTTTTCCGACATGACTGTCTCCTCCTCTCATGCCGACCCCACCCTTCTGCAGGTGTATCTGAACCTGCCATGTCCACCCAAGTCCAAGGCCCTGGCTCCCCCCATCTCACCTACCCTCCCCGGCCGCGCCACCGCACCGCTTAGGTACCCCATCCATACTCCTTACACCCACGAGCAAGGAAGAGAAAAAAAAAAAAAAAAAAGGGGGGGTTCCCAAGTAGTTTGGACGATCAGGAGGGCCATCATGTAGAAAGTCTATTTCAACGCATAGTTCAGTCGTCGCTTCTTCGTGGTGTTGAGGCAGGGTCCCGTTGAGTCGGCGAAAGACGAGGTGATGGCAATGTGAAAGCTCTCAGCGCCTCCCTGGCATCTTTCCAGTATCTGAAGGTCCCGTCGTCATTTTTTGTCTTGAGCGTAGTAGACGGGTATAATATCTGGAACTGAATCCCTCGCTTGAATAACATACTGCAGACTTCGCTGAAAGCTCTCCTTCTCTTCGCTACCTCCACCGAAAAGTCCTTGAAAATTACTACTTTATGTCCATGAAGCTCTAGGGGGCGCCTTCTGGCCCTAAAGGAGCGCAGGATCCTATCTTTATCTTTGAAATCCAGATATCTGGCTATAGCTTGCCTGCTTTTTTGGGTAGTCTGAGACCCATTCTTTCCATTGATTCTGTTTGTTGCCTCCCTCCTGCTTTCTCCAGGGGGGCCAATTCTATGGGCTCTTTCTACTCTGCAGGGTTCTAGCAATCCCAGTGCTTTGGGTAGTTCTTTTTTAAACACCTCATCAAGCTGCTGAAAGGACACGGATTCAGGCAGGCCCACTATGCGGAGGTTATTGCGTCTGGAACGATTTTCCAGATCCTCCATCTTGCCTGCATTTGTACGTTCAATTTGTGGGAGTCCGACAGTTCTTGTTCCATGGTATACAGTTTGTCCTCCAGGTCTGAAACTCTTTGTTCGAGTTGTTCCAGCCTACTGGCATGCTGTGCCGATACCTCATTCACCTCCTCCAGTGCATCTCTCACAGCCTCCCTCACTGCTGCCGCTATGTCCAACTTAAGATAGCCTGCCACCTCCCTTGCCAGGGATGCTCTCTCTTCTGAGGACATAGTGCCCTCTCCTGTCTCCTTCCTCAGCTGTTTTGATTTGGGACTGTCCCCTCCTGAACTCACAGTGTCCCTTCCTCTGTCTCTGTCAGAAACTATTGTCCTGTGTTGTTGAGCCTGCTTCTGTGCGCCTTTTTCCTTCCTCCTCTGTGCTTGCCCTGTTGCCGCCATCTTTTTCCCGCCTTCAGGACTGGTCTTTGGACGTGCGTACTGTCCCTTTACAGGCGTTCTCTCTGCCTTTAATATGGCGCGCAGGGGTAAGGCGTCCCCCCCTCCGGTGTGCCGTCCGTGAGGTCCTTCTGGATCTATTAGCACTCACCGTCTGGTCACGATCTCAGTCTGTGGCGGTCAGGCCTTTCTTATCCGGTAGGCGGCGGCGATTATAACTGCGCGCCTGTTTCTGCAGTGGCGCGGCCAGTCCTCGTCTCCTGGCTCCCCGTGCTCACTTCCGCTGTCCTCCGTTCGCGGGGTTACCGTTGCTGCAAGCTGCAGGGATACTCCCGGGGCCTCCCGGTGAAGCAGGTGTGCTATATGGCAGGTCTATGGGCAAGTCGGCACCGGAGCTCCCTCACTCCGACCTAGCCACGTCGGCGCCGGAACCGGAAGTTTTCATAATGGTTTTAATGGACTTTACAAATTGGAGTTTAATGAGTTGAAAAAACATTATTTATGGAAAAAACATTATTTCATGCCATCCAATGCCTGGTGTTATTATTATATCATCTGTTTAGCTTATAATATTAGGAGTGGGGCCTACAATCCCATGTTGAGCCCCCTAATTGCCTAGAGTGGGGGCTGCATGGGCTTGTGGCACCTCAATTGAGTTGTCTGGTAACATATTGAGGTATCTGTTTCTTCCTAACATGTGTTTGTCATTATAGGTGCCTTAATATTCAAGAGGTATCCTCATGATGGATGGTAAAGGGTTATAAAAAGACCCTGTTGTGAGGTAACAGAAGCCGGTGATCGCTGTGATTGGCTGTCCTGCATATCTGATAAGTTTGCACCTGATTGGTTTGAAAAGTGTGGGAGAGTGGAGTAGTTAAGCCCCACACTCAGGAATTTTCAGTCAGTGTCTCGGAGGAGACAAAGAAAAACGCACCCGCCCACCCATCCCCTCTTTTTTCTGTTCACCTATTTCCCTGTTGTCAGGCTTTTAATGAGGGGAAAGTTCTATTTTCAAGTCGGTCTTTATATTGGTTTTAATGGACTTAACAAATTGGAGTTTAATGAGTTGAAAAAACATTAATGGAAAAAGTTGTAATTAATATATATGGGTTATTTATTAAAGGTAACCCTATTAAACGCCTCTCGGTCATTTCATGACAACCAATGCCTGGTGTTATTGTTATATCGTCTGTTTAGCTTATAATATTAGGAGTGGGGCCTACAATTCCATGTGGTGTGCTTTAGGTGGCCCATGTTTTATTGTGAACCCACATGCAAGATGGTAGTGCACACATTAACCTATCCACCTCAAGGTGAAAGTGCAGGGGCAACAACATCTGGGACACACTGACCCCAACACATAAGTGATGAATGGCTACATTACAGTTATGTATTCCAAAGATGGAACATGGAGGCTCCAGACACAATAATTGTGGCCATGGTCAGCCACACGTATGGGACTACAGCATTTCCGTGAATGAAAAAAAAAACAGAACTTTGTATGTCTTACATTAGCCAGGGTGCAAGCACATTTTTAAGAAATACACAATAATTGCGTATTACATACAGGTTGTGGTTTTGTGCACATGTAAACCCATAAGGAGCTACAACACAAGGGCATTAAACTCGGGCTGCATGTACACACTCTGTTGGGGACAATTTTAACTGGCCATAATATCACCAATGTAACAATCTAAAGAAATGCTATATGTCATTATTAGCAATATGTGAAGCAGTGTGATATGTAGGCAGGTTGTACATTTTATATAATCTTAAAGGGACCCAGATTGAAAACACAATTTGTGGCTTGCCACTACCCTGGTTCCCCAAACATGACATTTGTGGAATAGTACTTATACGGCTCCGACGACCTCTGGCTTGGGCATGATTGTAAGTTAAAAAAACAAACTGACCCCTGGATGTGTACTTACATGCTCCACTCCAGCAACCGCCACATCCACAGCTCCATCACCCTCCAATTCAGATTCCGAAGAATACTTAAAAGACAGGAAAATATAAAAAATTAAGGACAAAACATACAGTATTGAGGTGTTGCACCTTGAAAACCATCTCAAAAACACTCACCTGCACAAGTGGCAACTGATGTTTTGACATAATGAGATGTCACGTAGCTCCAACCACACAAAATCTAAGATAAAGAAAAAAAAATTACATATATGGACTCACAAACACAAAAAGAAAAAACACAACAAAAATCAACAATGTAGCCATGTGTTCAACTTCAAAAGAATCACACATAACAAAAATTAACACACAGGAACAGACATGCCGAGGACAATAAATTGCATTCGTCAATTAAGCATGTTCACACATACACATACGTATGATGTGCAGGGCCGGGACGATAGGTAGGCGACCCTAGGCGATCGCCTAGGGCGCCATCTTGTGGAGGGCGCATTGCCCGCCCCCAGGAGGGCCCCGCACCCCCTAGAGGGCCCCGTGCTGACCGCCGGCGGCCGCGCCAGCCAGAGAGGAGGGAGGAGGGGACTTCCTGTCCTGCAGCTCTGCCCGGTGCCCGCCCCTCCTCTCCTCCAACATGGGGCCTATGGAGCGTGGGTCCGAGGAAACAGCTGAGTTCCTCGGACCCGATGTTAGTGCACTGAGCATGCTCAGTACACTAACACCGCTCTGTGCCATAATATCACTTCTGCAATGTATATTCATACATTGCAGAAGTGATATCCTGTGAAATGAAAGGGTTAAAAATAAAAAAATCTTTATTCTCACCTCCCCACGATCCAGCGATGCCTCCTGTGCTCGGCTCTGTGCTTCCAGGACCTGGCCTGACGTCACAGTGCAGTCACATGACCGGTTACCGCGGTAACCGGTCATGTGACTGTGACATCACGCTAGGTCCTGTGCATCAGAAGAAGAGAAGCTGGAAGCAGCGTGGGTGTCGTGGAGAGGTGAGAATGATGATTTTTTTATTTTTTAAGCTCTGCAGAAGGAGGACAAAGAGGGGGGCAAAGAGGGGCTGCAAAGAGGGGGGCAAAGAGGGGGTGCAAAGAGGGGGGCAAAGAGGGGGGCAAAGAGGGTCTGCAGAGAGGGAAGCAAAGAGGGTCTGCAAAGAGGGGAGCAAAGAGGGGGGCAAAGAGGGGCTGCAAAGAGGGGGGCAAAGAGGGGGTGCAAAGAGGGGGGCAAAGAGGGGGGCAAAGAGGGTCTGCAGAGAGGGAAGCAAATAGGGTCAGCAAAGAGGGGGTCCAAAGAGGGGCTGCAAAGAGGGGGGCAAAGAGGGTCTGCAAAGAGGGGAGCAAAGAGGGGGTCCAAAGAGGGGCTGCAAAGAGGGGGGCAAAGAGGGTCTGCAGAGAGGGGAGCAAAGAGGGGGGCAAAGAGGGTCTGCAAAGAGGGGAGCAAAGAGGGGGTCCAAAGAGGGGCTGCAAAGAGGGGGGCAAAGAAGGTCTGCAAAGAGGGGGCAAAGAGGGTCTGCAAAGAGGGGAGCAAAGAGGGGGTCCAAAGAGGGGCTGCAAAGAGGGGGGCAAAGAGGGTCTGCAGAGAGGGGAGCAAAGAGGGGGGCAAAGAGGGTCTGCAAAGAGGGGAGCAAAGAGGGGGTCCAAAGAGGGTCTGCAAAGAGGGGGGCAAAGAGGGGCTGCAAAGAGGGGAGCAAAGAGGGGCTGCAAAGAGGGGGGCAAAGAGGGGCTGCAGAGAGGGGAGCAAAGAGGGGGTCCAAAGAGGGGCTGCAAAGAGGGGGGCAAAGAGGGTCGGCAAAGAGGGTCTGCAAAGAGGGGAGCAAAGAGGGGGTCCAAAGAGGGGCTGCAAAGAGGGGGGCAAAGAGGGTCGGCAAAGAGGGTCTGCAAAGAGGGGAGCAAAGAGGGGGTCCAAAGAGGGGCTGCAAAGAGGGGGGCAAAGAGGGCTGCAAAGAGGGGCTGCAAAGAGGGGGCAAAGAGGGGCTGCAAAAGGGGGGCAAAGAGGGGCTGCAAAGTGGGGGGACAGAGGGGAGACAGAGGGCAGACAGAGGGGAGAAGGGTGACAGGAGGGTGACAGGAGGGGGACAAGGTGACAGGAGGAGCAGGGAGAGGATCCAAACTGATGCTGCAAAACATCGGGATCGGATGCCTATTTGGCATCCGATTGCAGTCATCAGTTTGGATCCGATGCTGTCCGAGGGGTGCTGCAAAAAGTCTGATCCCCTCGGACAGCACAAAAACGCTGTGTGAAAGCAGCCTTATTTGGCACGGATCAGGTCGGATCCAATTCGGTCCGATTTGACCCGCTGTGCCAAAAATCGAAGCAGGCTGCGATTTTGGGCACAGCAAAAAATCGGCCAGAATCGGATCCGACAAAAATCGGATGCCAATAAGGCCAAATTCGATGTGATCCGTGCCCATAGGATAACATGGGGCCAAAATCTGATCCGTGGCTGTCCGTTTTACAACGGACAGCCATGGATCACAGAAAAACGCAGTGTGAAAGCAGCCTTACAGCAGACGCACGGTGATGGCGGCCGCGGTGAGTGTGCAAAGGCGCGCTTTCCCCCCCGGCCCCCGCATACTGGGCCCTGTATACACCACTGGGCCCTGTATACACCACTGGGTCTTGTATACCCCACTAGGCCCTGTATACACCACCACTGGGCCCTGTATACACCACCACTGGGCCTGCTGTATATACTGCTGGGACCTGTATATACCACTGGGGCTGCTGTATATACTGCTGGGGCCTGTATATACCACTGGGGCTGCTGTATAACCCCTGGGGCTGCTGTATTACCCCTGGGGCTCCTGTATTACCCTGGGACTGCTGTATAACCCCTGGGGCTGCTGTATAACCCCTGGGGCTGCTGTATTACCCCTGTGGCTGCTGTATTACCCCTGTGGCTGCTGTATTACCACTGGGGCTGCTGTATTACCACTGGGGCTGCTGTATTACCACTGGGGCTGCTGTATTACCACTGGGGTCTGTATATACCACTGGAGAGGCTGCTGTATACCACTTTGCTGGGGGCTGTATACCTGTGCTGGGGTCCACCCTCGGCTTATACACGAGTCAATAGGTTTTCCCAGGTTTTGGGGGCAAAAGTAGGGGGGTCGGCTTATACACAGGTCGGGTTATACACGAGTATATATGGGTAGTAATCCTACAATGTCTGCTGGACATGGTATGAGGAGGTTTATGGCTCAGTACACACTCCATACTTCATGGTAAGGGGAGGGTTTATGGCTCAGTACACACTCCATACTTCTTGTTATTAACCAGTTAATGCTCTCTTGTCCACCGCACTGCAGTTTCAAAAGAGGACAACAGCGAGACAAGCAGCAACATGGCATCAGAGAGTCCCTGACCTCAAAATAGAAGATCCTCAGATCCTGGTATTGTGACATAATATTACGAATAATATTTTTTGCATTTATATTACACTATGAACTTCACAGCATATACATCATGAACACTGTCCCCATTGGGGCTCACAATGTAAGCAACCTATCAGTATGTCTCTGTAGTGTGGTTGGACGAACCTTTAGGTCCCCGTTAAATTAAATTTACTTTCAAAGTATGCTGACATTTTTATTCCCAGACATATTTCGGGGGGGGGGGGGGCGCCGTTTGCCTTACCTGCCTAGGGCACCAAAATGCCTTGTCCCGGCACTGATGATGTGATGGCAACTCATACTGACTACACACCCAGCACATGGCCATGAGGGTTCCCTTGCATTGCTGTGCATGCAGCAATTGCTTCATGCACATGGCCGTGCATGCTCACTTGCACGGCTGTGCATGCAGCACATGCTTCATGCACATGACCATGCATGCTCACTTGCACGGCTGTGCATGCAGCAAGCAGGGCATGCACATGGCTGTGCATACTCACTTGCACGGCTGTTCATGCAGCAAGTGGGGCATGCACATGGTCGTGCATGCTCACTTGCACAGCTGTGCATGCAGCAATTGCTTCATGCACATGACCGTGTATGCTCACTTGCACAGCTGTGCATGCAGCAAGCAGGGCATACACATGGCCATGAATTGTCACTTCAACATTTGCACAGATGCTGCACATACATATTCCACAACATTTCCAATTGTTGACTCACCCTAATTGGTTGATGCTGGGCATCTGGCAAGCCAAAAATCCACGGTCTCCTGGATGGGTCCCGCACTTGGAGGAAAATGGAGTCGGGATGTAGGGTGGCAGGTGCTCAGAATCATCAGTGGCGCAGCCACAGTGTGAAATTTGCAATCCGGGAACCGGTCCGATTTGTCATCGTATTTGGCGTAATCCAGCACTCATAGAGTCCCATGTTATGGCGCCACGGATTGCGCTGGATCCAGGACAATCTGGGAGGTTCCGGTGTTGTCCGGTTGTGGCCCGGACACTAAAAATCATGCTTGTTCAGTTTTTGTGTCCATGGTCAAAATCTGAATTCTCACGGATCTCCAGGATCCTCCCGGACAGCACTAAACCGGATGGCAAAAAAGTACTGTGGGGCCGAAACCGGATCCGGAGCTGTCCAGATTACAAAAACCGTGATGTGAAACCAGCCTTAGGGGACTTGATGCTGCAATCTTAAAGGGAACCTGTCACCTGTATCTAAGCCCCTACACTATCCCTACTGTCCCTGCACCTTCCTAGCTGCTCCCTATCTATCCCTCTCTGAGCTAAATCCGCCCTATAAAACTGCAGAAAAATAACTTATAACTTACAGCAGTCCCTGAGGCTGGGGACTGAGAAGGCGGCGCCAGGCTCCATTCAGCCCCTCCTCCATGCAGCAGCACACGCCCCGCTGGGCGGCGTTATTCTTTCTTCATCGCCGCCTCCTCCATTTGGAATCTGTGCTTTACACCTATCATGTTGTGGTGATGCGACCTCGATGTGTCCCCTGATCGAGACACAGCATATGGGAGATTGTATCTTCTGCTCGGTAGCAGCACACACAGGGTGAGCTGCTACTGGAGCTAAGTGCTGATTGAAAGCACTGACCCCCAGGTGTGCGGGTGAATAGGAGATGATATGTGCTGCCCTGGGCTGTGGGGAGGGGGTGGAGTGTGTCAGGACAGCAGCAGGAGCTGCTGGGATTGTATGAGGTTCTACTCGGCTGCGCCCCGGTGTAACAGGCCAGACTAAACCCCCAACCAGAATATACTCGGGGTTAAAGTGGCCTAGGCCAGATTATACCCCTCCGTATACCACAGCAACTGTAGATCAGGGCCCCAAGCAACACATGGGGGCCCAAGGCAGCACAAAGTGGCCCCAGGCAGCAGAAAGTGGCCCTACGCAACATACAGGGGCCCCAGGCAGTGCTAGGGCCCAGGCAGTGCTAGGGGCCCCAGGCAGTGCACAGGGCCCCAGGCAGCACAAAGTGGCCCCAAGCAGCACAAAGAGGCCCCAGGCAACATACAGGGGCCCCAGGCAGTACTAGGGGCCACAAGCTACACACAGGATCCCAGGCTACACACAGGGGCCCCATGCAGCATACAAGGACCCCAGGCAGTGCACGGGGCCCCAGGCAGTACAATGGGGTCCCAGGCAGCGCATGAGGGCCAGAGGCAGCACACAGGGGCCCCAGGCAGCACAAAGTGGCCCCAGGTGGCCCACTGCCTGGGGCCCCTGTATATTGCCTGTGGTCACTTTGTGCTGCCTGGGGCCCCTGTGTGCTGCCTGGGGCCCTTGTATGCTGCATGGGGCCCTTGTGTGTAGCCTGGGATCCTGTGTGTAGCCTGGGGCCCTGGTACTGCCTGGGGCCCCTGTATGTTGCCTGGGGCCACTTTGTGCTGCCTGGGGCCCTGTGCACTGCCTGGGGCCCTTGTATGCTGCATGGGGCCCCTGTGTGTAGCCTGGGATCATGTGTGTAGCCTGGGGCCCCTGGTACTGCATGCGGCCCCTGTATGTTGCCTGGGGCCACTTTGTGGTGCATGCGGCCCTGTGCACTGCCTGGGGCCCTTGTATGCTGGCTGGGGCCCCTGTGTGTAGCCTGGGATCCTGTGTGTAGCCTGGGGCCCCTGTGTGCTGCCTCGGGCCCCCATGCGCTGCCTGGGGCCCCTAGCACTGCCTGGGGCCCCTGTATGTTGCATAGGGCCACTTTCTGCTGCCTGGGGCCACCTTGTGCTGCCTCAGGTCCTCATGCATTGCTTGGGGCCCTGTGCACGGCTTGGGGCCCTGATCTACAGCTGCTGTGGTATACGGAGAGTTATAATCTGGCCTAGGCCTGTTTATACCCTGTGGTATAGTTTGGGCTAGGCCAGAATATACCAAGGGTATATTCTGGCCCAGGGGGGTATACTCTGGGCTAGCCCAGTTTATACCTCGGGTATATTCTGGTCGGGGGGTTAGTCTGACCTGTTACACCAGAATCTGGAGGTCTGTGAATACCTGAACTGTGTGCTGTGTGAGTAAATACCTGAGTCACTGCCTTCTGTCGTGCCGATCCTAACCGCTACCTTACAGTGTTAAAGCAGGTGGGAGATTCCAAATGGAGGAGGGGGCAATGAAGAAAGAATAACGCCGCCCAGTGGGGCATGTGCTGCTGCATCGAGGAGGGGCTGAATGGAGCCTGGAGCCGCCTTCTCAGTCCCCAGCCTCAGGGACTTCTGTAAGTTATAAGTTATTTTTCTGCTGTTTTATAGGGCGGATTTAGCTCAGAGAGGGATACATAGGGAGCAGCTTGGAAGGTGCAGGGACAGGTAGTGATAGTGTAGGGGCTTAGATCCAGGTGACAGGTTCCCTTTAAAGGTAAAGTGCCCAGCTACACCAAAAGGTGCTCGAGGAAAAATAATAGTCAATTAAAGATAGAACCTCCGCACTCAATATGAAAAAAAGGAAATCCAAGAGAATTTTCTGTGATTTAGCTGTTTATTGGTCAACTGATAGGTATTGTCCATAAATAGTCAATGTTAACGTTTCGGCATAAAATTGCCTTCTTCACAGACTAAAAAAAATTTTTTTGACAAAGAGAAAAGTATATGTACAAATCAAATGATACATGAAACAGAATACCAATACAAACTGATAACAGAAAATTAATATCTTGTCAGATAAATCAAAGCATAAGAAATTAAACATGATAAAGATTATCAAAAGGAAAAAATGCACATCTCACAAACATTCCTACCTAAAGTTGTTAGTGCCTTTATTCATAAGGGCAACATAGTATATCACACATCCGTGCAGGGTTCTTTATCCCAAAAGGTGAATTTGGGTTACACACTATCTACTTCTGAACAGTGTGTACCTAAATGAAAACAGAGAAGTCTTAAGGGCCTGTCACACGTGTCAATGTCGCCCGCAATATCGCTCATGCGTCACAAATTATTAATCGCCTGAGCGATGTGGAATTATCGCAGGTAAGATGTCACACGCGTCAATATGACCCAGCGATGCGGTGATGTCGCCATCTTGCGAGCGATTTTATTTAGTCGCTTGTACGTTGTCAAAATAGAAAATACGTCGCTGAGTTTAGTGTCACACGCAGCGATGCACAAGGTCTACTGAGCGATGAGCGACAGGTTTTACATCTGGCAGTGAAACCTGCAATCGGCGATCAGCGACATGTCGCTGGTTGCATCGCTTGGTCACACACTTCAATGTCGCTCCTGCGTCACTTTTATGTCGCTTGAGCGACTGAAAATCCGTGACGTACGAGCGACATTGACAGCGATATTGACGCGTGTGACATCCCCTTTATAGAAGGAATGAAATGGGGGAAAAGGGGGAGTTTAGGGGATAGGAAGGCTCCTAGGGACTACCGGGGACTACCAGTAAAGAGAAAAAAAAAAGGAAAACTGGTAAAAAAATCTTTTGCTTTAAAAGAGAAAACAAAGAACGTCCCTTACCATCAACGTACTTCGTAAGGTCGTGTTACAAAATTATTTTGACCGTAGTAGCCCTGGTAAACGTATCCTTGATGTGGTATTATCTTAGTGTTTCAATGTAATGGTAAAGCTAGGACATACCAGTAACTTGGCCAACGTCTCAGAAAACAATGGAAACATGAAAGCAACTACTGATGGCATATATTGCTCAAATTATAATAAACCGCATACAATGAAGGGTTAACATCATACTGGTCCATTCTATGAGTGGGGGATCAAGAAAAATCTATATGATAAGAATATTCACATGTAAATAAAGCACATATAAAATGTGCCATACCTGGTGATTATATGAAAATTACCATAAGTGGGAAATATCACCCTCATATATGTGGACCTTCTGTGAACAACACAATATGAAAAGAGTATTTATGCTTCAGATCTGTTGTCCTCATACTAGTGACTAAAAGATAGTAATGGGTTAAAAGATTAACTGCATCTTTAAAAGAGCAAGCTATGAGACCCACAGTCAGTTTGGAAGTGCTCCTGTGCTACATATCCGTTGGACTCATGGAGATCTACAGTGTTAAGTAATAGTTAACCATAAGTGAACAGTGCTGTACATTAAGTATAAGGCATGTGTGGGTGGTGGGAGCTCCACATATTACCTGTGACCGGTGAATTGCATCATGGTGCGAGGGGACCGTAGTGTTATGGCCACCGGTGTTAAATAGCGTGGAGGGAGTGTGTTATTAGTCGAGCCGCTTCCTGTTTCCGGTCTATGGTACGCAGGAAGCTGACCGCCGGTGGAACGCAGGCAGCAGTTCTGCGCATGCGCGGATGTGCGCATGACGTTGGAGGTTGTCTGTGTCTGCTAGGTGACCGCTCGACTCCCATAGCACCTGGATTTCATCAATATCGCTGTGAGAAATGGGAAGAAAACATAAATAGATTAGTCCCCAAGCCAAAATAGGAGCATTAGGATTATTTACAAGCAGTAAATGAGGTGTGTCATAAAATCAGTGTGACCCCAAATAGATAATCTGTATATACCTAAGCTACTGGAAAGATATTAACTCATGTTAGTGCCATATGCCATATAGGACTAAACACAGGGTAATGTGTCATTATGACAAGGGTCAACATAAGATTGTGAACACAATACCATGTAATGACCAAACTCCACCAGGGAGAAAAAAAGACTCTAGAGCCGACAAAAGTGCAGAATCATCAGCCTTATCAATTAACCCATTGAGGTGACATTGTGTAGCCAATCAATAGTATGTTTGAGGTTTCAATGAATAATGTAGCCAACACTATAAGCAAAAGAAGTCAGTACATCACTTAAAATGAGATTTTAGTACTTAATATCTATTTCTCGATTGAGCCCATAGGGTTCAAGAGTCTGCAACTGGTGTATCCAGAAAGTTTCCCTAAGTTTCAGCCTCTGGATCCTGTTTCCACCCCAACAGCCAATTTCTACCTGTTCAATAATCTGACAGCGAAGTTGTGCTACCGTATGTCTCATCTCCACAAAATGGTGGGGAATGGGTAAAGCAACCTGTCCACACCTAATAGTGGATTTATGCTTGCCGATGCGGTCTTGGGCATGCTGGGTAGTTTCTCCAACATACCCGAGACCGCACAGGCATTTAATGAAATAACCAACAAAGGTGCTCTCACCGGTATAATAACCCTATATAGAATATGACTTACCAGTCCTAGGGTGTGTGAACGTGTCGCCCTTCTGAACATTAGAACAGATGACACATCCCAGACATGGAAATATGCCACGTCTGAATGTGGCAAGAAAAGTTTGTCTGGGTATCCTAATTGAAGAGCCCACATCTGCCCGCACAATTTTATTGTGAATGTTGTCAGGTCTCTTATGACAAATCATGGGAGGTGTCCTGAACTCCTCAATATCTGGATAGGAAAGCCTCAAAAGGGGCCAATGTTTGCAGATAATGAGGTGTAGCATGGTATTGAAGGGGTGATAAATGTTAACGAACATCAACCTGGATGCGTCAAGGGGATCTCCCGATATTCTTGGAGGCTATGGGTAATGGATACCCCCTGGCAAGGAACTTATCCGTCATCTCCTGGTGTCTGGTCACCCTTATCTGTGGGTCAGAGACTATACTTTCAACCCGCATATGTTGGGATTAAGGGAGAGCTTTTTTCATGCGGGGTGGGTGGCAGCTGGAAGAGTATAAAAGGCTATTGCGGTCTGTTGGTTTTCTGAACAGATCGGTAGACAGACCACCTTCCACGTCTTTTAGGACCAGTATATCAAGGAAATTGATACGGGAACAATCGTAATGGATAGTGAAGGTGAACCCTGGCACTGCTCTGTTTATGTCGTCAAAGAATGCCATCAATGAAGAATGATCATTATTCCAGATCAGGAAAATATCGTCTATGTAGCACCTTATAGGGTCCGACGTACTTATGACCCAATTTGGATGATGGGACTCTCAACGTAAGGTACTTAGTTGACAGCCAGACCAAATCTCCTACCTTGAAGGCTGATGCAGGTTTACGAAACCTATCTGCTGCTTTTATATACCTTTCCTGAGCAGATTCCAGATTCTCCTTAAGAAGATCGAGGTTCCGTTGTAGAGAGGTGATTTTGTCGGCTACAGCTGGGAGAAGTGATTCTATGGGAAGTCGAGGAAGAATGTTAGGATGATAACCCAAATTGGCATAGAAGGGTGACTGCTTAGTGGAAGTGCTCTGAGATCTGTTATAAGAGAATTCATCCAGTGGAAGTAAATCCACCCAATCATCATGTAGGTGGCAGATAAAACAGCGGAGATACTGTTCTAGGGTCTGGTTAGTCCGCTCAGTTTGTCCATTCGTCTGTGGATAAAAGGCAGAGGACAGGTTAACTTTAATGTCCAACGCAGCACAGAAGTGCTGCCAAAACTTTGAAGTGAATTGCACACCTCGATCAGATATAACCTCATCCGGTACACTGTGCAAATGAAACACATTTTGAATGATTAATTCTGATGTGTGTTTTGCAGTTGGTAGACCCACACACGGGATAAAATAGGCTGCCTTTGTTAAACGATCCACCACTACCAGAACTGTGGTCTTCCCTTGAGAGGTTGGCAACTCCACAATGAAGTCCATAGAAATGGAGCCCCATGGGCGGGATGGAATGGGTAAGGGTTGTAATAGACCTGTAGGCGAAGAACAATGAGTCTTGCATCTAGCATAGACTTCACAAGCAGAGACGTAATCTAGAACGTCTCTTCTGTATGTAGGCCACCAAAAGAAACGAGACAGGAATTCTTGAGTCTTCAGAACTCCTCTATGCCTTGCTATCTTAGAATCATGAACGAATTGCAGTACCCTCAATCTGACCGCTTCAGAAATATACAGGTGGTGTCCCTGAATCCACACATCGTTCTTATATACAAGATTTACTTCACAAGACGGTTGTGCCAGCCAGGGATCCAAATGGTATGCTTCCTTGATGTCGTTAAGTAAGTCTTGGTTATGAATCACTCCCAGCAACCTGGAATCAGAGATGATAGTCTTATGAGACGCGAGTGGAATGGTTTCAGTTGAGTAGAGTTTAGACAATGCATCGGTATTTCCATTACGCGATCCTGGCCTATAAGAGATAACAAAACTGAATTAGTTTAAGAAAAGACTCCAACGAGCCCGGCGAGGAGTCAGGCACTTAGCCGACCTGATAAATTCAAGATTGCAGTGATCGGTCAAGACAATTATCTGCTGTGCAGCACCCTGAAGGTGGAGTCTCCATTCCTTGAAGGCCACGATGATGGCCAACAATTGTCTGTTACCCACGTCGTAGTTCATTTCTGCTGAAGACAACTGCCGGGAAAAGAAAGCACAGGGATGTAAGACCTCTTTCTCACCTATCCTCTGGGAGAGTATAGCTCCGATGGCACAAATGGTTTTGTCGAAGGCGTTCTAAGACCATCCTCACATGCTGGTGATGTTCCTCTGTGGAGTTAGAAAAAATCAAAATATCATCCAGATAAATGACAATGAATGTAACCAGGAGGTCCCTAAAAACGTCATTCACCAAATGTTGGACAGTTGCTGGAGCATTACATAAATCGAACGGTATTACTAAGTACTCAAAATGTCCGTAGCGTGACCTGAATGCTGTCTTCCATTCATCCCCTGGTCTAATGCGGACCAAGTTATACACCCCACGGAGATCCAATTTAGTAAAGCGTTTCGCATGCCGTACTCTCTCCAATAATTCAGGGATCAGAGGTAGTGGGTAACGGTTTCTAATTGCGATCTTATTTAGCTCCCAATAGTCAATGCAGGGCCTAAAGGAACCGTCTTTCTTCTTCACAAAGAAGATAGGTGCACCAGCAGGAGATGAAGAGTGGCGTATGAAGCCCTTGGCTAAATGTTCGTCTAGATAATCTTTTAGAGCCTTTAGCTCAGGCCCTGCCAAAGAGTAAATCTTGCCAAACGGTATTCCTGCACCTGGTAATAGGTCTATTGGACAGTGATCTGGACGGTGAGGGGGCAGCTGGCCTGCGTTCCTCTTGTCGCACACATCAGCATACTCACGGTATATTGCTGGTAGCTCGGAGACTGACGTGGGTCCCTTAGGAACGGAGAAGACTGAAATTTCTAAACCTACCTGTCTCTCCGGAAAGTGCAGTTCTTTAGTTTCCCAGTTAATCGTAGGATTCTGAGCCTGTAGCCAAGGCAGTCCTAAAATATTAGGGAAATGAGGAGAACAGATGAACATAAATGACAGACTCTCATGATCGTCTTTACCCATGAGGACCTTCAAGGGCTCCGTCTCCTGATCAACTGGTCCAGAGTTTAACAGTGAGTCATCCACGGTCTCCATCTGTACAGGAGTAGCCTTCTTTACTGAACGTACTCCAAGTTTCTGAGCAAGGGAGATATCCATAAAATTGCCGCTTGCCCCTGAATCAATCATAGCAGAGGAAGATACCCAGACAGAGTTAACCCAGAGCTTGAGAAAATTAAAGCAATGAAAATTGTCTTTCTTACAGCTCAGCTGGGAGACACCGAAAAAAACCTGAAAGACTGCTGCAGTGATGCGTGCATCGGGCTCTGAGATAACAGAGTTTAAGTCCGAGTAATCAATGTCTGTAACTTCTACTCTCTCTGATGTCTGTGGTTCGGACCTGACCGAACCCCTCTCATAGCACTCGCAGTGTATGATGGCTGCAGTTGTCTTACGAGAACGGCTGGGGCAGTTTAGAATGAAGTATCCTGACTTACCGCAATAGAAACATAAATTTTCCTTTAGTCTATGTTCATTGCGTGCATCACTGACCCGTCTCTCGTATAATCCTGCTCAAGGACTCCTTAGCTGGAGAGGGAGGAAATAAATGATTAGTGCGCTTCATCTCCGACCATCTCTCATGTCTGCATTTAGTAAGTCGGGCATCAATCCGAATAGTTGATAAAATCTTCTAAGGCAGTTGGAGGGTCGGTACGAGCAAATTCGTTCTTAATCACAGAGGATAATCCTTTCCGGAAAACCGATTTTTTTAGCGGAGTTATCCCAAGTGGTTTCAAGGGCCCATCTCCGGAAATGTAAAGCATATTCCGTTACCGAGCACTTACCTTGACTTAAAGTTAACATGGCTGATTCTGCTGTAGCACCTCGGTGTGGATCATCGAATACCTGCCCCACAGCTGCAATGAAAGCATCAAGATTATTTAGTCAGCCGTCGTCAGCCTCAATTAGGGGGTTTGCCCATGTGAGAGCCTTGTTGGAGAGCAGCATAATTATGGTTAACACTTTAGATCGCTCAGTAAGGAACTGTGGCACATGAGTCGCAAAGAACAGTTTGCATTGGTTAATAAACCCCCTGAACTTTTCCCGTTCACCGCCAAAGCAGAATGGTGGTAACTTGGGGATTCCAACAACCGGGGCTGAAGTTGGGGCATGGACTCGTCCTTCCAGAACCTCAATCCGGGTTCATAAATCCTGTATGGTTTGTCCCAACACCTGTAGATTATGATCACTGGCATCCCGCAGGCTTGCAAAGCTAGCCTTCAATGCTTGTAGATCAGCAAGGATTGAATCAGTCATTTCGCACAGATGCTTAACCGGGTCCTCCATATTCCCAGAACCTGTATGGCAGAGAGCTGGAAAGGAAGAAAAGGAGCACAATAGTGTTTACCTGTGGTAACACACCTGTCTTAAGAAAGGAAGGTGCTCACCTGGAGGAGGGGTTGTGAGACGCCACAACCGCAATCATCACATATAATAGCAATCCATATCTTGCCTCCACGGCCTGCAGCGACTCCTCAATGGCAAAGATCCAGAAATCTCTATGCAGGTTGCAGCAGACTCAGCACAATCCCAAACCCAGCAGACTCTATTATGGCTCCTGAATCTGTCATATATGATACAGCCTATCTAGAGTCTAATGCATGGGTATAATGAGACACATGAGACATACGCTTCTTAAGTAGTCCTTGTATTGCGTCATGTGTCTCTCGTACTAACACCGCAAATGATGTTGGAAAATTTCCACAATAATGATTTCAATCTACGGTTTACCATGCAAGTACATGGAAATTACGCTCCGCATTTGGATCTTATTCTGATTGGATGTAGTGTAACTGGAAAAATATACTCCAAACTTTTTCGTAAGGAGATCAGTGGAAACTCCGTTCTCCGTGCGGACAATTGCCACCCAAACATGTTATCAAAAACTTGCCTTTAGGTGAATTAATACGGGCTAAAAGAAACTGCTCAAGATCCCAAGATTTCAGTGAGGAAATGTTGGTTATAGAAAACAGACTGAAAAAAGAGGATATCCGGAATGGATATTGGAAAGAGCGAAAAAAATAACGGAAAAAAGAAGTAGGAACACACTACTAAAAGATAAGAACATTATCAAAACAGATACAACCACAAAACCTGTTTTTTCCACACCAGCTAGTCAACAACTTGGGGATATCAAAAAAATCTTGGATAGAAACATTCCCATCCTGTACCAGGATAACAAATTGTCTACAATCCTGGAGCAGGGATGGAGAATGATACAGAGAAAAGGAAGGGACTTGGGTAGTGTATTATCTCCTAGTATTTTTTCCGAACAGATAAATAAGATCCCATCCTGGTTAACTTATAAGGGCATGTTTAAGTGCGGTGAAAAGAGATGCGGGATGTGTAAGTATGTGGATACTGGAGCAAATTTCCGGAATTTACATAATGGAAAAAATTATCAGATCAATACACTCCTGAATTGCAACAGGACACATGTGGTCTATATGGCCACATGTGTGAGCTGTAATAAATATTACATCGGCTGTACAACGCGTACCCTCAAAATCAGGATGTCAAAGCATTTAACAGCAGCAAAATCCGACCCTAAAAGTATAAAAATAGGCATCTCAGGTCTGTCAAAGCACTTCAAGGAGACACATGCAGGTAATTTGAGTACTTTGAAAAATCAAAGCCATAGAGAACGTTTCCCATCCCTATCGTGGGGGAGACAGGGAAAAAATGCTGCACAACAAGGAAAAATTGTGGATCCTTAAGTTGGAATCACAGTCCCGATCGGGCCTCAATTATAAGAATGACTTACTATATTTTTTACTGAAGCAAAATTATATATATACTGTATGTCTTTGGTTGTTTTTCTGTATTTTCACCCAGCAAAGATTTAATAAGGACTATTGTAACCCACTTAAATGTTCATCTGCTTAATGTATAAGATTTAGTTAATTATATCTGGTGCATAATAGTGCAATGGCTCTTTTCATGAGCATATAGTGGCTTCTACTATATAATTGCCGTAGGCACGTTTGTGTCGGACCCCGGCACGCCGTGGCTTTGTCACTATGTGACGTCACCACGTCGTGCGAGGCATTGCCCGCGTAGCGGGCATTGCGACCCCTCGCCGCTGTCATCCCGCTCCGGAGCAGCTGCTGTCAGCACATGCTGACACAGTGCTCCGGAGCCTGTGCCCCTGTGCCCCTGTGCCCCAGTGCCGCTCCGGAGCAGCTGCTGTCAGCACATGCTGACACAGTGCTCCAGAGCCTGTGCCCCTGTGCCCCTGTCATCCCGCTCCGGAGCAGCTGCTGTCAGCACATGCTGACACAGTGCTCCGGAGCCTGTGCCCCTGTGCCCCTGTGCCCCAGTGCCCCTGTGCCCCTGTGCCCCTGTGCCCCTGTGCCCCAGTGCCCCTGTGCCCCAGTGCCCCTGTGCCCCTGTGCCCCAGTGCCTCTGTGCCCCTGTGCCCCTGTGCCCCTGTGATCCCGCTCCGGAGCAGCTGCTGTCAGCACATGCTGACACAGTGCTCCAGAGCCTGTGCCCCTGTGCCCCTGTCATCCCGCTCCGGAGCAGCTGCTGTCAGCACATGCTGACACAGTGCTCCGGAGCCTGTGCCCCTGTGCCCCTGTGCCCCAGTGCCCCTGTGCCCCTGTGCCCCTGTGCCCCAGTGCCCCTGTGCCCCAGTGCCCCTGTGCCCCTGTGCCCCTGTGCCCCTGTGCCCCAGTGCCCCTGTGCCCCTGTGATTACCGCAACCGCGCCGCATTGCGACTCGCTGGCTGAGTGCGAGCACTTGCGGCGCGGTTGCGGTAATCCCCATAAGGATTACCGCAACCGCGCCGCATTGCGACTCGCTGGCTGAGTGCGAGCACTTGCGGCGCGGTTGCGGTAATCCCCATAGAAAGTATAGGGGGACTTGCGGCAGGTGCGGCAAGTGCGGTTTTGCCGCACCTGCCGCAAGTCCCCCTATACTTTGTATGGGGATTACCGCAACCGCGCTGCAGATGCGGTTTTTAAATAAAATAAAATAATATTTATACAAATAAATTCACTTAAAATAACAAATAATAAATAAATTTAATAATAATAAAAATAGTAAAAAAAACAAAATAAATAATAAAATAAAAAATAAGAATAACAAAAAAAAAAAAATAATAATATATTAAATTAAGATATTAATTACATTAAGTAATTAAAATATAATAAAATAAAATAATTTTCATTAAAATAAAAAATTTATATACAAAATAATATAATTAATAATATATTAATATAAAATAAAAATGCAAATAATAATGATATTAATGCTATTAATACTGCTATTAATGCTACTAATAATGCTATTCAGGATATGATTAATGTTATTAATGCTAATAATAATGCTATTAATGCTAATAATACTGCTAATAATGTTATTAATACTGCTATTAATGCTACCAATAATGCTATTAATGCTATTAATAATGTTATTAATGCTATTAATGCTATTAATAATGCTATTAATGCTAATAATAATGCTATTAATGCTAATAATACTGCTAATAATGCTATTAATACTGCTATTAATGCTATCAATAATGCTATTAATAATGTTATTAATGCTATTAATGCTATTAATAATGCTATTAATGCTAATAATAATGCTATTAATGCTATTAATAATGTTATTAATGCTATTATTAATGCTAATAATGCTATTAATACTGCTATTACTGCTAATTATAATGCTATTGCTTATATTATTGCTATTGATGATGCCATTATTATTTAAAAATCTTTAAAAAAACAATAATCATATTTTAGATACCCGATGCATTTGCATCAGGCTAACAGCTATCTACTATATAATTGCCGTAGGCACTTCCGTGTCGGACCCCGGCAAAGACCGTGGCTATGTCACTCTGTGACGTCACCACGGCGAAGCATTGGCCGCGTAGCGGCCAATGCGAGTCGTTGGCCTGCGCGAGCAATGGCCGCGAGGCCATTGCTCGCGCAGGCTGAGTACGAGCAATGGCCGCAAAGCGGCCATTGCGAGTCGCTGTCCGAAAATAGAACCAGAGGCTCGGCCACAAAGCTAGCGATCTCCCGCTCAGCTAGCGCGAGCAATGGCCGCCAGGCCATTGCGAGTCGCTGGCTGAGTGCGAGCACTTGCGGCGCGGTAGCGGTAATCCCCATAAGGATTATCGCAACCGCGCCGCAAGTGCAAGTTGCGGCGCGGTTGCGGTAATCCCCATAGAAAGTATAGGGGGACTTGCCGCAGATGCGGCAAGTGCGGTTTTGCCGCACCTGCCGCAAGTCCCCCTATACTTTGTATGGGGATTACCGCAACCGCGCCGCAGATGCGGTTTTTAAATAAAATAAAATAATCTTAATACAAATAAATTCACTTAAAATAACAAATAATAAATAAATTTAATAATAATAAAAATAGTAAAAAAACAAAACAAAATAAATAATAAAATAAAAAATAGCTATCTACTATAATCAAATTAATGCACGTTCTAGAATCCCGATGCATTTGCATCGGGCTCACAGCTAGTATTTTTATAAAAGCAGTACATCAGTATTGGTTTGCATCTGTATTGCACTGGTAAACGTAGATCATTTTATACATATATTGTAGACACGCCATACTTTGGTTTGCAATTACTTAATAATTATGAAGTATATAAAATCACTACCAGGTTATTTCTCCTGACCGGATAATCAGGAGTTAAAACTCCTAGATCATTTTCTATTGAGATCGCACACATGTGTGGGTTTTATTCATTATGTACAGTGTTGGCCAAAAGTATTGACACCCCTGCAATTCTGTCAGATAATACTCAGTTTCTTCCTGAAATGTACAGCACTGTTCACTTATGGTTAACTATTACTTAACACTGTAGATCTCCATGAGTCCAGCGGATATGTAGCACAGGGGCACTTACAAACTGACAGTGTGTCTCATAGCTTGCTCTCTTAAAGGTGCAGTTAACCTTTTAACCCATTACTATCTTTTAGTCACTAGTATGAGGATACAGATCTGAAGCATAAATACTTTTTTCATATTGTGTTGTTCACAGAAGGTCCACATATATGAGGGTGATATTTCCCACTTATGGTAATTTTCATATAATCACCAGGTATGACACATTTTATGTTCTTTATTTACATGTGAATATTCTTATCATATAGATTTTTCTTGATTCCCCACTCACAGAGTGGACCAGTATGATGTTAACCCTTCATTGTATGCGGTCTATTATAATTTGAGCGATATATGCCATCAATAGTTGCTTTGATGTTTCCATTGTTTTCGGAGACGTTGGACAAGTTACTGGTATGTCCTATCTTTACTGTTACAGTGAAACACTAACATAATACCACACCAGGGATATGTTTACCAGGGCTACTACGATCAAAATAATTTTGTAACACAACCTTACGAAGTACGTTGATGGTAAGAGACGTTCCTTGTTTTGTCTTTTAAAGCAAAAGATTTTTTTACCAGTTTTCCCTTTTTTTCTCTTTACTGATAGTCCCCGATAGTACCTAGGGGCCTTCCTATCCCCTAAACCCCCTTTCCCCCATTTATTCCTTCTATAAGACCCTTTTGTTTTCATTTAGGTACTGTGAGACAGTGACCGGGATGATCTGTGACGGCCGGTCTGTGTCTCTCAGCTTGTGCTTCCTCCACGTATAGGAAGCACTCCACTCCGAGTTCTTGGAGGATTCCCCAGAGGTAGGCATGGGGTTAAAAGCTGGGCTGGAATACAGGGTGTGGTTCTCTGAGTGGAGCTTCGGTCTGAGGGAAGACAGATGGGGCTAGTGAGCGGCCTGTCAAGAGAGTCCAGAGGTTGTGTGCTGATACAACATAGCCTAGCCCAGAGGGCTTGATCTTGGTGAGACCTGGACCGGAGAGACCCCATGATAAGGGACCGTGTGCCAATATATGGTTGTATGAAGTGTGCCCGGCTGCGTCCCGGAACCCGGAGGTTTGTGCATAACCTGATCTGTACCAATAAACCATTGTGCTGTGGGAACAATTACCAGGGTCACTGCCTTTTATATTGACAACCACCGGCGCTACCTCACATATAGTGTAGAATGCGGCATGGCAGCCCAGTGAGGTGTAGCAATCGGTCGCTAGTGGCAACGACCTGGTGAAACCTAATCGGGCATACCAGTAGTACATGTCCCTGATTCGAGCAACCAAGCTTCAGTACAAACCCGCAGGCAGTATGGAAGACCTGCGCAAGCACCTGTTTCAGGCTTAGCAACAGCAGCAACAAATGCACCAGCAGGCCCAGCAGCAGCAGCAACAGACCCAACAGGAGACGAATCAGCTCATGATCCGACAACTGGACCTCCTGACCGCGGAGATCCAGGCCAGGCCTGCGGCTTCATCACCGGGACCAGGCGAGGAGTACAGCGTCAAGACATCGGTAAGGCGAGCGTCGCAAAAGATGACTCTGGGGGATGATGTGGAAGCTTTCCCGACTGTGTTTGAGCAGGTAGCCGAGAGGGAGGTATTGGCGCCCTATCTGACTTGTGAGCCCCAAAAATCGTATTTGGACCTCTGTACCAAGGACGCCCTGGATTACGGGGCCCTGAAGGGTGAAATCCTTGCTCGGTTGGGGGTGAATACACACGTACAAGCTCAGCGGTAAACCAGTGGTTCTTTGAGGAAGCCAAACCCGTACGCTCCCAGGCTTACAACTTATTGCATTTAGTGAAAAAGTGGTTGCAGCCTGAGACTCTGAGTCCTGCGCAAATGGAGAAGAGGGTGGTCGTCGACCGCTTTGTGCGCACTCTTCCCATTTCTATACAAAGGTGGGGGGACAAGATGACCCGAGTACCCTGGATCAATTAGTGTGTTTGGTGGAGCAAAATGTGGCTACGCTGGACTTGATACGGGACACTGGGACTTTGCGTGCTGCCCGTTGGTCGGCCTCCTCCAAACCCCAAGCCAAGGACCCCCTGCCGGAACCAGTGCAGGATTCTGCCCCTGTCCCGCAGGAGCCCTCTCTCGCTCCAGGGGTACCAAAAGCCCTGTACCCTAAAAGACAAGCCGTCAAGGGAGTCACTTTCCCCATTAGATGTTGGCGGTGCCAGCAGGTGGGATATATGGGAGCCCAGTGTCCAATCACCACGGAGCCCATGGACTGCGGGTATACTCGGCGGGGGTCAATGTATGCTCAGTCGGTGTGCACAGCCGATCTTATTACTCCGGGGTCTGATCTGCATTTATGCCAAGTACAGGTTAACGGGTGCCAGGTGAAAGGCTTGTTGGATTCGGGAAGCTTGGTGACCTTCGTGCGTTCAGCCCTAGTCACTGGGGTGAAGGACACCGGGCGTACTGTGGGAGTGTTATGCATACATGGGGACCTCCGAGACTACCCTACGGGGGTGGTCACCATTACGGCTCCTTGTGGACAGGTACAGCATGAATTGGGACTGATGATCAGCCTTCCCTATGATGTGATCCTGGGGAGGGATCTGCCTTTTTTTTGGACTCTATACAAGGGACCCTCCAAAACCCTCAGGTCAAGGACGGTCCGGGGCCTGAGCCTGACGATCCTGAGTCTGGGACACCTGCCATTAGGGTCACCACGGAAGGGACAGAGTGTGACCCCGATAGGTCGTCCCTAGAGGTATTGGCAGGTAAGCTCGGAACAGATGAGCCAATCCCAGAGTTGGAGGCGTCTCCAGGTACTTTCGGGACAACCCAACTCCAGGATCCTACGTTAGTACACGCCCGGAGTTGGGTGATCGAAATTGATGGGGTGGCACAGGTGTCAGGTGCCCAGGTAAGATACCCCCATTTCACCCTCAAGCAGGATTTGCTCTACCAAGTGGGTAATATATGGGGGAATGTCGTGGAGCAGTTGTTGGTACCCCAGCCGTATCGCCGGCGGGTCCTCGACTTGGCTTATGACCTCATGAGTGGCCACCTAGGGGCTAAGAAAATGCAGGAGCGGCTGTTTCAATGGTTTTATTGGCCCGGGTTCCTCGGGAGGGTGAAAAAGTATGCGAAACCTGCCCGGAGTGACAACTTACCGCACCCCTGGCTCACTTCCGCAGTCCTTTGGTCCCTTTGCCCATTATAGAAGTCCCTTTTGAGCGGATAGCCATGGATCTGGTGGGATCCATCATAAAATCTGCCCGAGGACACCAACACATCCTAGTGATAGTCGATTATGCACCCGTTACCCCGAGGCGTACCCCTCAGACATACTGCAGCTAAGCTTATTGCTCGGGAGTTGTTTGCCGTATTCTGTTAGGTGGGGTTGCCCAAGGAGATCCGTACGGATCAGGGGACCCCATTCATGTCCAAAGTCACTAAGGAGCTGTGCAGACTACTCCAGATTAAGCAGTTGCATACGTTGGTGTACCATCCCCAAACAGACGGGTTGGTGGAACGGTTCAATAAAACCCTGAAATCCATGTTAAAAAGGGTAGTCTCCAAAGATGGGAAGGACTGGGATATGTTGCTCCTGTATCTCATGTTTGCAGTCTGGGAGGTACCCCAATCGTCCACGTGGTTTTCGTCATTCGAGTTGTTGTACGGGCGAAATCCCCGGGGATTGTTGGACCTGGACCAAGGAAACATGTGAGGAGGAACAAACCCCCCATAAAAGTGTGATTGAGCACGTTTTGGGAATGCAAAACCGAATAGCCGCGGTCATGCCAATTAGTGAAAGAGCATTTGCAGGACGTGCAGGCAGCTCAAAGTGCCAGGTACAATAGACAGGCTACGGTACGGTCCTTTAACCCAGGGGATCGGGTATTGGTGTTGGTCCCCACAGCAGAAAGCAAGTTTCTAGCGAAGTGGCAGGGTCCCTATGAAACCGGGAAAAGGTCGGGGCTGTCAACTATAAAGTATTTCATCCAGGAAGGAGGAAAAAAGAGCAGATATACCATATCAGCTTGTTAAAACCATGGAAGGAACGGGAAGGCATGATGGCTGACCTTCTTCCGTCTCTTTCCTCTTGAGGGCGCTCATCCCTGGGTCCAGCGACCCCCAGGGAGAACGAGCCAGAAGTAAGGATAGGAGACGGCCTCACCGAGCAACAGAGGCGAGAGACTAGAAGGTTGGTTCAGCAGAACCTGAATGTCTTCTCAGATCTGCCCGGTAGGACAAACCTTATACAGCATGATATTGTCACCGAGCCTCGCATGAAGGTACACCTGAAGCCTTACCGGATGCCGGAGGCTTGGAGACAAGCCATCTCGGAGTAGGTGAAAAAGATGCTCCACTTAGGGTGATTAAAAAGTCTATGAGTGAATGGGCCAGTCCCATTGTACTGATACCCAAGCCGGATGGCTCCTTACGATTCTGTAACGACTTTAGGAAGCTCAATCAGGTATCCAAATTTGATCTTTACCCCATTTCCCGGGTGGATGAGCTAATCGACAGGCTGGGACAGGCGCGGTATTTCACTACTCTCGATCTGATCAAGGGGTACTGGCAGATGCCACTGACGGAGTCAGCCAAGGAGAAAACCGCTTTTGTTACGCCTGAGGGTCTCTTTCACTACGTCGTCTTGCCCTTTGGTTTACATGGCGCCCCGGCCACGTTCCAGAGGTTGATGGACCTGTGCTGGAACCCCATCAGGCGTATGCATCAGCGTACCTTGATGACATCATTATCTATAGCACCGAGTGGCAGACCCACCTGGTTCAGGTACAGGCCGTAGTGGATGCGCTTTGTACAGCCGGGTTGACTGCCAATCCCAAGAAGTGTGCTTTGGGGCTCATGGAGGCCCGCTACTTGGGGTATGTGATAGGCCAAGGAGTGATTAAGCCCCAAATCAACAAAGTTGAGGCAATCCATCAGTGGCATCGACTCCTGACCATAAAGCAGGTCAGGGCTTTCCTAGGTATCGTGGGATACTACAGACGGTTTGTCCCCAATTTCGCTGGACTGTCGGCCCCCTTGACTGACTTTCTCAAGGGTACGAAGTCCGTCATGGAACGCTGGACTCCGCAGGCCGTGGCCTCCTTCCAGGCCCTGAAGGGGGTCCTGTGTGGACAGCCCGTTCTCGTCAACCCTGATTTTCGGAAGGAGTTTATTGTGCAGACGGATGCCTCGGAGTCGGGCTAGGGGCGGTGCTGTCCCAGGTGGTCCAGGGGGAGGAACACCCCGTTACCTACTTTAGTAGGAAGCTCACCCCTCCCGAGGGAACTATAGCGTTGTGGAGAAGGAGTGCCTGGCCATCAAGTGGGCCTTGGAGTCCATGCGCTATTACCTGTTGGGGCGGCAGTTTCGGCTCGTGACGGACCATTCCCCGCTGGTCTGGATAAGGTCTGCCAAGGAACGGAACGCCCTGGTCACCCGGTGGTTCCTTTCCCTGCAAAACTTTCAGTTTACGTAGAACACCGGGCCGGGAGATTGCAGGGCAATGCTGATGCCTTGTCTCATGGCCTGTGTTTGGTGGCTGGAGTTCAACCCCGCACGCTTGAACTGAGGGGGGGTATGTGAGACAGTGACCAAGGATGATCTGTGACGGCCAGTATGTGTCTCCCAGGTTGTGCTCCCTCCACGTATAGGAATCACTCCACTCCGGGTTCTTGGAGGATTCCCCAGAGGTAGGCACAGGGTTAAAAGCTGGGCTGGAATACAGGGTGTGGTTCTCTGAGTGGAGCTTCAGTCTGAGGGAAGACAGATGAGGCAAGTGAGCGGCCAGGTCAAGAGAGTGCAGAGGTTGTGTGCTGATACAACATGGCCTAGCCCGGACGGCTTGATCTTGGTGAGACCTGGACCGGAGAGACCCTGTGATAAGGGACCGTGTGCCAATATTGGTTGTATGAAGTGTGCCCGGCTGCGTCCCGGAACCCGGAGGTTTGTGCATAACCTGATCTGTACCAATAAACCATTGTGCTGTGGGAACAATTACCAGGGTCACTGCCTTTTATATTGACAACCACCGGCGCTACCTCACAGTACACACTGTTCAGAAGTAGATAGTGTGTAACATAAATTCACTTTTTGGGATAAAGAACCCTGCACGGATGTGTGATATACTATGTTGCCCTTATGAATAAAGGCACTAACAACTTTAGGTATGAATTTTGTGACTGCATTTTTTCCTTTTGATAATCTTTATCATGGTTCATTTCCATTATGCTTTGATTTATCTAAAGATATTTAATTTTTTGAGATTTTGTTGTATTTGATAATAGCATGTCAGACAATGCATAAATTAGGTAATATTTTTTAAAAAAATTTTGTTATTTAAAAGGATTTTCATAGTTCGAAACAATGTGTAGGAAATACTAACGGACATAAAGTAACCCAAATTCTCTATTTCTTTTTCTCATATGCAGTGCTAGAAAGATAGAGAGACAAAATAAACACCAATCTACTCAGAACTATACAGGCTTTCATCAGATATGTCACAAGAGGATCTTTGTTAATATTTTACCCATGTGATCGCAAGCACAAAACTTTAAAACGTATTTCCGAAAAAATCGGCGCGCTTTAAATATTTCAAAAACTGCCCATGTGTCTGCTTTGCTCTTAGCCACATCTGTACCAAATTTCAAGTTGGGATCGCAATGGGATCATATTTTAACATATTTTACTATTAATAGCGTCAATGGGTCATTCCATATCAAGTGATCTAAATATGAATATTTTTTTTTACCTGACGTCTTTAGATTTTTTTTTTTTTTCCCTTTATGAATTACTACTTTAGTTAATTACAAATTAAAAGTTTGGAATTTTTTTCTTCATCAGTTAATTTTTTACAGATTTTTAAAGTTTAAAAAAAGGGTGAATTTTGGCCTGGTATGACTTTACATTTTTTTTATCTCGGGCTAGAAATAAGATAGAGAAACAAAATAAACACCATTCTACTCAGAACTGTCCAGGCTTTTACCAGATATGTCACAAGAGTATATTTGTTAATTTTAATTTTTTACCCATGCGAATGCAAACGCAACATTTTGAAACACATTTCTGAAAAAACGTTTTAATAAAAATTTTCCAAAACTGCCCATGTGTCTTTTATGCTCTTAGCCACATCTGTACCAAATTTCAAGTTGGGATCGTGATGGGATCATATTTTAAAATATTTAACTATGGTTAATCTCATTTTTATTAAATTTTGAAAAAACATATGAAAGACATACATTCAATCTTTTAACAAAATCTTGAGACATATAAAATATACAAAAAGAGAATTCACAAAGTTATTAGTAACTTTAAGATAAGCTGCAAATTTACTTTTGCGCTTATCTCTGGTGCAATATATACTACAATCTAAATATAATTCCAAACACTCAAGTATACAACCTTTCTCAGGGTTTTGAGATGTTCTGATGTCAAGGGGACAAGCAGCCCCAGCAGAATGATTTTTATCACTTGGCCCCTTCTAACAGGTTGACCACGTAAGTGGGTCATTACCCGTTGAGGCCTTGTTGGAATAGTCTATCGACTGGTGTACCGGAAAGGAAGGCCGAAATATTAATGATCTACTCACAGCTCAGAGTTTCCGATACCTGTCTAATGTTCACTTGAATTCTGAAGGTATAGGTGTAGAAAGGAAATACCTAGACTGAATGTATCAGATGGGAAGAAAAGAGAGATAGAAAAGAAGAGAGAGAGAAGAGAAACAAAAACCATTAGAAAAAGTTATACTGGGAAAGAAAAGCCACGTAAGAAAAAAAGAAAAAAAGGAGGGGGGGGACGGGTGAGGTATGGGAAGGAGAAAGGGTACTCATCCCACTGGCTCCCCATCAGCCAGAGGTCGAGCCATATTATCTGTGCTGGAAAAGATACTCCTAAATTTTGCAGAGTCGTGAAAAAGAATCCATTCAACCCAAATCCCTAAGAATTTGTTCCGAGATCCCGACGCATCAGCTGCGAGCTCCTCCATTCGATATATGTCCATCAATTCTTTGAACCAATCAAGTAGAGATGGAGCCCGGCTTGATTTTCAGAACCTCGGGATCACAGCACGAGCAGCCGAGATGCAAAAGCGGAGAATATCCCTCTTCTGTAGCCCAATAGGACCTGGAAAAATGGATAACATTGCCGATTCTGGCAGCATTCGGCTTGTTTACCTGTTATCCGGGCGTATGCATTGAAAACCTCAGACCAGAACCGCCGGATTTCCCCACAACTCCACCAAATGTGTATCATTGTACCCTTCTCTTCCCCACAGCGCCAGCAGGTATCAGGGGTTCCAGGGAACATGTTCCGGAGTGTCGTCGGGCACAAGTACCATCTAGTGAGCAGCTTATAGCTTCTTTCTTGTGCAGAACAAGCGCTAGCTAGTGAGTGAGTAAATATAAAGCATTTCTGCCAATTAGCTTCTGAAATGCTACACCCCAATTCCCTCTCCCAAGCACGTTGGAAGTAAAGGGTGCCCTGCTCTCTCATGGACCCTAAGGCCTGGTATAGAACTGATATTTTGCGCCTCGGTGGAGCCTCCATTTGGGAATAACCTCTCCAATACGTTGGGCGTCAATCTTACCCTGCAAGAGTGGTCAGCTAAATATAAGTATGCTCTGTATTGGAGAAATTCGAATCACTTAAGAGGTCTCGTAGGTTCTTTGAGTTGTAGCTCTGCCATCGGGGGCAAACCACCACTGGACAGAGTCTGTCCTACTCGGGTGTCATCCACAATCCGCCAACATAAAAATCTCTGCCTGTCAAATCTGGGTGGGAAAGATGGGTTGGAAAAAAGGGAGTCAAAGGCTAAGTCTGTCGTTTAAGCGGAGGGTTTTCGTCACTAGGTGCCATACCTTCAAGGTGTTTCTGGTCATGTCTGTCAAAGGTACTAGGTCTGTGGAGTCTTTAGGGGAAATCCAAAGCAGCTGTTTCAGCGGAATCCCCAAACCCTCTTGCTCCACCCTACCCATTTCTTGGAGGACGCATGATAATGCCAATCTAGAGCTCTAACAAGAGAGGAAGCCACAAAGTACGCTCGTATGTTGGGTAGTCCAACCCCTCCTCTGGTCTTGGGCAAGGATAGGATATTCATTCGCAATCTGGACCTCTTGCCCCCCCAGACAAATCTAAGGATCATAGATTGCATTTTAGAGAGGAAGCCTCTATCCAAAAGAACAGGAACTGTCTGAAAAGTATATAAGAGTCGGGGCAAGACATCCATCTTGACTACGTTTATTCTCCCGAACCAGGATAGCTTTAATTGTCTATAGGAGGTAAATGCCGATTCCGAGTTAGTCAAAAGGGGTTGATAATTTAAATTTAATTTTTTGTTTAAGATCTTTTGGTATAAGGACTCCCAAGTACTTAATGGCTTCTACTTTCCATTTAAATGGGAACTGTTTAGATAGATGAGAAACCAATTCTCCAGGCAAAGAAATATTGAGTGCCTCGGTTTTGGAGCAATTCACTTTAAAGTTGCTCAATTGTCTGAACCGTTCAAACTCCATTAAGACCGAAGGGATGGAGACCAGGGGCTGGGAGATGTAAAGTAGCAGGTCATCTGCAAATAAGGCTAATTTGTGATGACTCTGTCCCAGCTTGACCCCATGGATGCATTCATTGGACCTAAATGCAAAATATTTAACTATTACAGTGTCAATTCAAAAATCACCAAGAACACAATCAGTCATTTTTTCACAATTGCCCGTCAATAGTTTGAATTTGATATAAAGAAACATAGTCTTGTAACATCTAAAATGAAAGCTGTTACCGTTCTGAGTAAAATGATGCCTCTCCCACTTCATTATCTTATTTCTAGCCTGAGATAAAAAAAATGTAAAGTCATACCAGGCCAAAATTCACCCTTTTTTTTAAACTTTAAAAATCTGTAAAAAATTAACTGATGAAGAAAAAAATTCTAAACTTTTAATTTGTAATTATCTAAAGTAGTACTTCATAAAGGAAAAAAAAAAAAAAAATCTAAAGACGTCAGGTAAAAAAAAAATTCATATTTAGATCACTTGATATGGAATGACCCATTGACGCTATTACTAGTAAAATATGTTAAAATATGAATTCCCAATGCTGATCCGCTCAAGCTGATGTTTTGAGTTACGATGATGAGGCTAAGAGTCAAGGCAGACACGGCAGTTTTCTCCAGTTTTAGCTCCCTCCACGTATTTGGAAATCATCACTCAGTTTTGGACGCTTGCGAGTCACATGGGTAAAATTGGAACAAGGATTCTCTGTGACATATCTGATGGAAACGATGGACAGTGATCCTGAGTAGATTGTGTGCTATACTTTGGTCTCCTCTGACTTATCTTCTAGACCCGGAGATATGATAGAGTAATATTGTTATGAAGCCACCTAGGCCAAAATTTGGCACTTTTAAAATTAAAATTGTTTGAAAATTAACTGATTAATGACAAACAACTCAAAACACTTTAGATATTGTGTAAATATAATTCTATCTTTTTGGAAAAACAATTTGAATAATATCTGTGCCTTATGAATAAAAAACAATATTAATTTTTGGACATTCACTTTCCTTGATAACTTACATGTTTAATTTCTTATGCTTTGATTTATCTGACAAGATATTAATTTTCTGTTATCAGTTTGTATTGGTATGCTGTTTCATGTATCATTTGATTTGTACATATACTTATGTTTTCTCTTTGTCAAAAAAATTTTGTTAGTCTGTCAAGAAGGCAATTTCATGCCGAAACGTTAATGTTGACTATTTATGGACAATACCTAACAGCTGACCAATAAAAAGCTAAACCCCAGAAAATTCTCTTGGATTTCCTTTTTTTCATATTGAGTGCCGAGTTCTATCATTCATTGATGCTGCAATCATCCAAACACTTTTGGGTACAATTATATATTTTTTATTGATCATACAGCAGGTTAAAACATAAACATGTCAATATATATCTAGCTACACTGGCGATCAAAATTAGAGAACAACACACAATATCCTTAAAATAAGATCATTGTATTGTCCTATGTGAAAATATCCTAATATGAGTAAAATAGAAGTATTTTAAGCTTATTTCATAAATTTAATATACCGTAATACTCGAGTATAAACTGAGTTTTTCAGCACAAAAATTGGGCTGAAAAATGCCCCCCTTCGGCTTATACTCGAGTTAGTGGTACTGGCTCAGTGGGGGGGGCGGTGTCCGGGGGCTGGAGGAGGCAGGGAGAGGCTGTATTATGAGCGGCCGGCCACGTGGGGCCGCTCATTAGTGCAATGCAATATGTACTGCATCCCCCTGTCCATCAGCGGCAGGGGGAGTGGTGCATATTACATTGCACCATGTGGTATACAGGCTGCCCGCCCCCCCATCGGTATACAGGCCCCCCCGCAGTGGCATATAGGCCGCCCCCCCATCGGTATACAGGGCCGCCGCCCCCCGCAGTGGTATACAGGCCGCCCACCCCCCATCAGTGGTATACAGGGCCCCCCCTTGCTGCCGCACACCTGTAAAGTAATACATCATTATACTTATCCTTGTCTCTGTCGCCGCTCTGACACCGCGCCTCATGGGCGGCCTATATACTACTGCGGGGGCCTGTATACCAATGGGGGGGCAGGCGCCTATATACCACTGCGGGGGACCTGTATACCAATGGGGGGGGGCGGGCGGCATGTATACCACTGCTGGGTTGGGCGGGGGGCCTGTATACCACTGATGGGGTGAGCCTGTATATACCACTGAGGGGGGCCTGTATATACCACTGATGGGGGCTGTAACCACTGAGGGTGGGCCTGTATATACCACTGATGTGGGGCCTGTATATACCACTGATGGGGGGGCCTGTATATACCACTGATGTGGAGCCTGTATATACCACTGATGTGGGGCTTGTATATACCACTGATGTGGGGCCTGTATATACACTGATGTGGGGCTGTATATACCACTGATGGGGGGCTGTATATACCACTGATGGGGGCTGTATATACCACTGATGGGGGCTGTATATACTACCTGATGGGGGCTGTATATACCACTGATGGGGGCTGTAATCTCTGATGGGGAGCCTGTATATATCACTGATGGGGAGCCTGTATATACCACTGAGGGGGACCTGTATATACCACTGATGGGGGGCTGTATTTCCACTGATGGGGGCTGTAACCTCTGATGGGGGGGGAACTATATACCAGTGATGGAGGTCCTATATATCAGTGATGGAGGTCCTATATACCAGTGATGGGGGATTATATACCAGTAATGGGGGGCCATTTATTATGATGAGAGGGGCTGTATACCGTGATGAGTCTGCTTAATTTCCCCCCCTAGGCTTATACTCGAGTCAATAAGTTTCCCTAGTTTTGGAGGGTATATTAGGGGCCTCGGCTTATACTCGGGTAGCTTATTCGAGTATATACGGTATTCTAAAGCACAGAATAAAAATGTAAATGAAATAAATGCAAAAGAACGCTGATCAAAATTAGAGAACACTTTCAGATATAAGTGCATCTCAATAAATTAGAATATCATCAAAAAGATCATTTATTTCAGTAATTACATAAACAAATTACATATACAATTCAGTAATTACAATACATAAAGTGAAAAGCATATATTATATACTCATTACAAACAGTAGGATCTTTTTCAAGTGTTTATTTATGTTAATGTTGATGATTATGGTTTACAGCCAATGAAAATTCAAGATTCATTATCTCAGAAAATTACAATATCATATAAGACCAACTGAAACAGTGATATTTAACTCATAAATGTTGGCCTACTGAAAAGTATGTACTGTAAATGCACTCAATACTTGTTCAGGGCTCCTTTTGAATAAATTACTGCATCAATGCGGTTTGACATGGAGGCGATCAGCCTGGAGCACTGCTGAGGTGTTAGGCCAGGATCACACTTGAGCCTTGGATCAGGTTTTTGCATCATTTAGTGCACTTTTTTTTCAAAGTCCAAAACCTGATGCCAAAAACTGATGCTGAACTCAATGTGACTGCAATGGTGTCAGTTTTTTAACTGGACCCCAAAAATGCTGCTAGCAACGTTTTTGGGTGCAGTAATAAAAAGCATCCGTTTTTTTAACATGGGGCCCTATGGGAAAACTGATCCGGTTTTTAATGGCACAAAAAACCTGATCAGTTTTTTCTAACGATTTTTGGGAAAAAATGGCAAAGTTCAAAAAGCGCAGAGCTGCACAGGAGGGTCAAAAAGCATCCTAAAAAAAAAGGATCAGGTATTGAATACAAGGGAAAAAAACGATGGCCAAGTGTGAACCCAGGCTTATGGAAGCGCAGGTTGCTTTGATAGCAGCCTACGGCTTGTCTGCATTGTTGGGTCTGGTGTTTCTCATCTTCCTCTTGACAATACCCCATAGATTCTCTATGGGGTTTAGGTCAGGTGAATTTGCTGGCCAATCAAGCACAATGATAATGTGGTTATTAAACCAGATATTGATACCTTTGGCAGTGTGGACAGGTGCCACATCCTGCTGGAAACTGAAATCTCCATCTCCAAAAGCTTGTTGGCAGAGGGAAGCATGAAGTGCTCTAAAATTTCCTGGCTGACAGCAGTGCTCACTTTAGTCTTGATAAAACACTGTGGACCTACACAGCAGATGACATGGCTCCTCAAACCATCACTGATTGTGGAAACTTCACATTACACCTCAAGCAGTTGGATTGTGGCACCTCCACTCTTCCTCCAGACTCTGGGACCCTGATTTCCAAATGAAATGCAAAATTTACTTTAATCTGAAAATAACATCTTGGACCACTGAGCAACAGTCCTGTTCTTTTTCTCCTTGGCCCAGGTTAAACTTTTCTTGCGTTGTCTATTGGTCATGACACAAGCAATGTGACAGTTCTAGCCCATGTTTTGGATATGTCTGTGTGTGGTGACTCTTGAAGCACTGACTCTATTAGCAGTCCTTCTTGTGAATCTCCCCCAAATTTTTGAATGGCCTTTTCTTAACAATCCCGTCAAGGCTGTGGTTATCCTGGTTGCTTGTGCACCTTTTTGCAACCACACATTTTCCTTCCACTCAACACTCCATTAATATGCTTGGATACAACACTCTGTGAACAGCCATCTTCTTTAGCAATGACCTTTTGTGGTTTACCCTTCTTATGGAGTGTGTCAATGCTTGTCTTCTGGACATCTGTTAAATCAGCAGTCTTCTCCATGATTGTGTAGACTACTAACCAAACTTAAGGCCGGGTTACACATAGCGATGTGCCAGTGACCCGACCAAGGTTCGGGATCGCTGGCACAACGCTATGTGATCGCTGGTGAGCTGTCAGACAGGCAGATCTGACCAGCAACTCATGTAATGACCTCGACATCGTGGAAAAGAATATAAACCATTCTTTTCCACGATGTCGAGGTCCTGCTACTGCATTCAGCGGGAGAACGCTGGTAACCAGGGTACACCTCAGGGTTACTAAGCACAGCGTGCTGTGCTTAGTAACCTGATGTGTACCCTGGTTACCAGCTCATTGTGCTGAGAAACCTGATATGTATCCTGGTTACCAGGGAACACATCGGGTTAGAAAGGCATCACACACACCAATGTCTGCTGCCCAGCGGCAGACCAATGACCAAAAAATGGTCCTGGCCATTCCGCAGAGATCAGTGAGCTGATCACTGGTCGTTGCAGCATGTCACACGCAGCGACTAACCCGCGAGGTCGCTGCAAGGTCACAAAACCTGTGACGTTGCAGCGATATTGTTAGCGATATCGCTGCATGTAACGGGGCCTTTAGAGATCATTTTAAACTCTTGGTAAGTTTTTGTAGGTGTTTTGTGTAAATTATTCTAATCTTCTGAGATAACGAATTTTGGGTTTTCTTTGACTGTAAGCCATAATTATTAACATTCACAGAAATAAACACTTGAAATAGATCACTCTGTGATGACTAGAGTGACCGGATCTCATATGGGGGGAAAAAAATGTCAGAATCTTATTAGTCTGGACCCCACAAAATGATTCCCCTTTCCAGATATTGAGATAGCCAAAATTTGAGCTCGATCAAACGACGTTAACCCGTGCCGCTCGTCGCTCAAAGTTTGAAAAAATCCAAATTTTTGGCCAAAAATCTGACATATGGAGCCATAATTCCAGAACGGTAAATACTGTAATAAAAACATGCTTAATATCTCAAAAGAAAGCTAATGTTGTTCTTCAAAATTTTTATTTTATACATACATTTTTTTGTTAAAAAGTGTGTTGGAACTCTATTTTCAAACATATAGAGCCTTTTGTTCAAATGTAATATTTTATTATATGGGGATTACCTGACTAGTTTACCAAAGAAAGACCCATTTGACAGGTAAAAAGGAGGGTGCATGTAATTTCTATTTTAAGGATGGTGATTTTACTTCAGCGTACAACCGACCTTTTATTTATTCAGTTTAGTTTCTAAAGTGCCTTTGAGCTGGTTAGATCGAACAATTATCCAGTGACGATATTTTAACGTTTTTTTTTTATTTGCCAAGTGTGTGTGTTATTGTTTTTATAGCTATTATAGTATTATTTTAAAAGATATTTGAAAATATTTTATTAAAATTAAAGTTTGTAATATATTTTGTTTCGTTTTTCTAGTTAACTGTTATTTACCTATTGGTCTCTGAAATGGCATTCACATCAGGTGTACAAAGCCGGAACAAGGATAAAATATTTCTTGTGGGCTATCCCATTCACCAGATCACCGGTTGTAAACTACCCTCAAATCGTCAAGTTTTATGTGTTTTATTTTATAATTTACGTACTGTGAAATTAACTGTAAGAGAATCAGCAAAACTGACCATACGAGAAGTGTTCATTTTTTGGGGAAAGCTCGAATCCTGACTATACATGAGCAAGATGCAATTACTAAGCTGGAAAAACTCCACGCTGAGTGGAGAAGTCTTCAAAAAGACCGGAAGAAAACATCGGAAACCCCAAAGAACAAATTTAAACAGTTTGTTGAAAAGTTGGATGATCTCTTTGATATTGCTCAACAAGATGCCTTGGCTCTGATGAAATCGGAAGAAGATAAGGCGTTTCTCGTGAAACAGAGGCAGAAGGGCCGCCCAGGTTCCATGGCTGGAGTGGATCTCAAGTTGTCTCAAGCTGAAGAAATCAAGGCGCAAAAGGAACTTGCAAAAATGAACAGACAAATCCAAGAAGAAACTTTTGATATTGGTGAGTTTATTTTATCATTATTATTCTAAAAAGTAGATAAACAAATAAGTAAATAGTTTCATTATAATTGAAAGAAAATTGTACATGAGAGCATCATTTGGCATCTTTATGATTGAGTTTATATTCTTAAAATAATACCTATTGATAATTAGAAGTAGGTAATTTAGTACCTATGTATTATTACTATTCTGCTAAAACGACAAGTTTTTATAGTCTTTTTTTTTTCTCTTTCTTTTGTTGCTTCTTAGGCTGCGTTCACACATTTGCGTATTTTGCTGCGCTTTTTTGCGCATGCTTTTTGCCGTGTTTTTCGGCCGTGCAAAAAAGAGCAACAAAATATGCAGGAGCTTTCACACACTGCGCTTTCTTTACTCCAGAAAGCGCAGTGATGTCACAGAGGGGAGGAAGAATCCTGCTTCCTCCTCCCCTGTGTGACAGCTGTGGCCGCCCCATTAGATTTCACAGTGTATTAATAAACACTGGGAAAACAGAATACTTCACTTCTCCGACGCCTTTTCCCAGTGTGCGGTCTCCGGTTCCAAGTGAAATGTCTTCTGCCAGGACCTGTGGTGACATTGGCTGCTCGCGGTCATGTGATATGTATCACATGACTGCGAGTGCCCGGGAACGCCCCTCTGACGTCACTACAGGTCCTGTCAGAAGACATCTCAGTTGGAACCGAAGACCGCACACCGGGAAAAGGCGTCGGAGAGGTGAAGTATTCTGTTTTTTTTTATTTTTCATACACTTGCTTTTGTTTAATTTAGATTTCACAGCGTATATTAATACACTGTGAAATCTAATGGGCGGTCATACATGTAACAGAGGGGAGGAGGAAGCAGGATTCTTCCTCCCCTCTGTGACATCACAGGGAGAAAAAATATGAGCAGCTGCGTAAAGAATTGACATATCAATTCTTTACGCAGCTGCGCTTTCTCCCTGAAAACACACTGCGCATTTTTGCGCAATATCTGCACTGTAAAGTGAATTTCACATTCACTTTGCTGGCAGACAAAAGGCACATTGCGTATTTTGAAAAGCGCGTGTAAAAAAGCGCGGCAAAGTACGCAATGTGTGAATGCAGCCTTAGAGATGGATGATGAAGACAAGCTCGAAGAAGGAAAAGAAGAAAATACTGAAGAGGGCAGCATCTACCAGGAACTTGAGAGCTTGGAGGAAATGGACATCCCTGAAGAAGCTGCAGAAGTTCCAGGACCATCTGAGAGCAAGAGGATGAAAAGTTTCATTTGCAAGGGGCATTAAAGAGATTTTAAACATGAAATTATCCATTTTGTTAGATCGATGTAAGGTATCCGACAGAAATGCCACGAGAATTTTAATAGCTACTCTAGAAGCACTAAACCTTGAACCTGTTGAGTACAAAGTCTCGAAAACTTTATTACATTCTAGAAGGCAAATGTTCAGAGAACAATATACTAAAAAATTTTTAGATAAAGTAAACATTACTGAAAAATAGCCCGTGGTTGTCCATTGGGGCGGTAAACTTTTACCGGGTGTTTTAAAAAATGAGCAATGGGAGCGAATAGCTATTGCTATTTCATATGGCGAAAATGATCAGCTGCTGGGAGTTCCTGTAACAGCAAGCAGCTCTGGAGAGGAGCAAGCCGTAGCCGTATATGAATGCCTACAGGAATGGGGTCTTCCCAACACCGTCAAGGCGATGTGCTTCGACACTGCAGCATCGAACATGGGAAGACTCAAAGGAGCATGCGTCCTATTGGAGCAAATGTTAGGAAGAGAATTGCTACACCTAGCTTGCCGTCACCATATCTTGGAAATTATGTTAAGAGGCGTATTCGACACAAAAATGGGATCAACCACTGGACCTCATCCAGACATTTTCAAGAGATTCCTCACTGCTTGGCCCAAGATAGACAAAGGAAAATACGACACAGGTATCAGTGACAATCTAATACAAAAGCAGTTAACTCTAGAAGTAATTGCAAATGTTACTGCTGAATTCGAGACCAAATTAACTGATAGCCACCCCAGAGATGACTACAAGGAGTTGTTGCAGTTGGTTCTCGTATTTGTTGGATCAATAGACGGCAATGTTGTGGGTTTTAGAACTCCAGGAGCCATTCATCACGCTAGGTGGATGGCAAAGGCTATTTACTGCTTAAAAATTTTCATTTTTCGTCGTCAATTTAAGATGTCTAAAGAAGAAGAAAGTTCTGTGCGTGCCATTTCTGTTTTCCTAGTTAAAATTTATTGTAAAGCTTGGTTCAATGCTCCAAAAGCTCATCTTGCGCCAAAGCAAGATTTAGGTATTTTGCATAGTCTGTTAGACTATAAAGAATGTGACAATGACATTGCAGAAATAGCCATGACCAAATTTTCGAACCATTTGTTGTATTTGAATGCAGAGTTGGTGGGATTATCGTTTTTTGATCCCACCATTACAGACAATGAAAAGTTGTTAATGGCTAATAAATTGCTCAGTAGCACAGATGAACCATCAGTGCACGCTAGGATTGTAAATCCAAAAGAAAGGAGAAAGAAAAATTAAAAGAGGTAGTTGATGGAGGATTGGTAAATTTACTTACCAAAGAAACGTTTACATTCTTTGACCGATTTAATATAAAAAACAGATTTCCTAAGACAAAATCCAAACACCTGGCCTCAAAATAATGACTTCCAAAAAGGATTGAAAATTGTCAATACATTAAAAGTAGTTAATGATATGGCTGAGCGTGGTGTTAAATTAATAACCGACTTTAACGACCTTCTGACAAAAGATGAAGAACAAAAGCAATATGTCCTGCAAGTTGTAAGCAAATGCCGAGCATTATATTCTGACGTTTCAAAAACTACTTTAACAAAAGCTCTAGAATAGGTACTACGTCTGTATCTTTTCTATGTCTGTTTTGTATGTATTATACACCTCATTTTTATATTTTAAAATAAAAAATGTCATTAGACTTATCAGTATTACTTGTTTTTTTTATTATATTTCTACTTTAAACTCAAAAATATACAAAAAAAAAAAATGTATCACTTAATAACAAAATATACGAAGTTTGCTCCTAGTGGTACCAGGTCACGTTCTTGGGGCTAAAAGCTGTTGTAACTCAGTTTGACTTAAAATAACAATAATTATGTATAAAATATAAATTTTGAAGAACAACATTAGCTTTCTTTTGAGATATTAAGCGTGTTTTTATTATTTACCGTTCTGGAGTTATGGCTCCATATGTCAGCTTTTTGGCCAAAAATTTGGATTTTTTTCAAACTTTGAGCGACGAGCGGCACGGGTTAACATCGTTTGATCGAGCTCAAATTTTGGCTGTCTCAATATCTGGAAAGGGGAATCGTTTTGTGTGGGGTCCAGACGGACAAAATTCCGACATCGATTTTTTGCGGTCACCCTAGTGATGACTCTATATAATATATGCATATCACTTTATGTATTGAATTACTGAAATAAATTAAACTTTTTGATAATGTTCTAATTCATTTATATGCACTTGTACCTGCAAGTTATTGGTGTTAATCTGGCACCTGGTGCTAATTTCATTAATTATCTGACAAACCCTTTTTAAGTGGCAGTCTAACTTTCCAGTTTGCACTCACTTTGCAAAATAGTGTGCCATTCCAAAATGACTGAAACTCTCCAGCAGCAGGTTGTCCAGATGAAAACCAATAGGGTCACCCTATCAGCCATAGCAACAGAAGTTGGTCATTCCAAGTCTGTGATCTTTAGAATATTGTATCTTTACAACACCACAAACTCTTTCAAGTCCCCCCAAGAAGGCTGGTTGCCCTCAAAAGACAAATGCAAGAGAGGACGGTATAATGCAGAGACTTTCCATGGGTAATCGTTTAAACACTGCAGCTGTAATAGCTCGCCAGTTCAACATTGAGCAGGGTAAGGATCTGCCTCATCATACAGTGTTACAATTTGGTCTGAAAGCTCACACTACAGTGATCAAACCTGTCATTAGTGGAAAGAATGAAAAGGCTAGACTCCCCTTTGGTGAAGAGCATGTTGTGTGGACAGAGGAGACGTGATCTATTATAGTTCTTTTTATGATGAAAGTAATTTAATTTATTTGGGTCTGAAGGAAAACATATTAAAACTGAGGAAAGTCTGAACCCAAAGTGTGCAAAGGAGTCAGTGAAAGGTGGTGCACGAAGTGTCATGGTTAGGGGAATGTTTTCTGCTGCAGGGGTTGGACCTCTCATACAGCTACATGGCAGAGTGAATGCAAGTGTGTATCAGAACATTGGAGCACCACTGACTCTGGAATTGCCGGAGTGCTAAGAGATTAATTTATGTTTGTGTTCTAAAGACACAAATACAAATGATTGAGGTGCCCCCCCCCTCCTCCCAAAGCATGCCAGATTTGATAAAGAGTTTGGAGGAGGGAGAAAGATTTTAAAATATGTATATATCATTTTTTTATTTAACTTGGTACTGGAGCCTCCCCTTTGAAACCGCCACCCTAAGCATCAGACCTATGGTGCCTATTGGCAAATACGGATCTGCTCATGCTATGCACCAAATAATCCCTACTCTGTGCCCCTGAATAAATGATTGCCTCACGGCGCTCCCTGCAAAAAAAATACTTCCACACTAACGTTCTTATTGTATATTGCCTACACCCTGTCATATAAAATATTCCCTCCAGACTATCCCCCATATAAATTATTGCCACCAACCTGACTGCATTTGTGAACTTCACCCGCCACACCATCCTCCTTTTGAACTACAATCACCATACTGCCTCATTTAGGTAATTTGACACTCACACTGTCGACTTTGTGAACTAAAACCACCAAAGTGTCCCACCTAGTGAATTACATTCACTACACCCTCCATTCTTACGAACCATGACTCACACAGTGCTCCCCCTTGTTGCTGCCTCTACATGTGGCCTCTCTTCACACTGTCCTCCCCCATGCTTGCCAATATTCAAGCTGAGCCTTCTTTTTACACTATCTTCCTCATACTGAGCTTCATTTTTACCCTGTCCCCTACACTGCCCAGTCTCCAAACAGAGCTCCAACTTCAAACTGCTCCCTTATGCTGCTCTTTAGCCGAGTGCTTACAACTTCATTTGTATGGGTGTTTTAAAAAAGTGAATGCAAATAATTGCAGAGAACTACTCCAAACCACCATTTCAGCAAAGATGGTAGGTTTCCTTTTGGTGTAGCAGAGGAAGGTAGAAATCTTAAAAATATATATATTTTTTGTTTTTATGCAGGTCCCATTGCATCTGCCTCTCCAAGGTCACTGGTCCTCCGATGCCTAGTGGCAAATACAGCCATGTTCCTGTTAGTGACAAAAAATATATAAGAAAACATTCACATGCAATGTACTAGATTTTGTTAAAGATTTTCAGTAGAGGATCTGCACTATATATATTTACATTAAATCAATTTACATCATATTACAATCATTTTGTGAGAACAGGATTCCGATCTCGTTATCAGATAGGAATTCTAATGGATTTTTTTCTATTTGACCAAGCCTTTCCCACAAAACATGCATTTGAAGTAACTGAAAGGAAACATGTAGAAATGTTCACGTTGCTGCTGCCAGATGAGCTATATATAACGTATCTAGTTAATTAGTTCCAGGTATTGTAAACGCTAGCTCTTACTCATAGAATGCAG